>VMDR010011767.1:0-27825 GCA_007922815.1 Macrotus californicus | reverse complement strand
AAAAAAAAAATAAATCGACAAACAAAAAGAAAAAAAAAAAGGGAGGCCTCCTGCTGGCTTCAAACCAGCCAGTCCAGTTCTACTGTCTCTGGTACAGCAGATTTGAGCTCGTACCTCCTCTGACACTTCCCGGGAAGCGCAAGGATTGAGTGCGAGATGCCTCTGGGCGGCAGGATCAAGCACTCTCCCTTCCGAGCCAGCCTCCAGTGCTCGAGCCTGGCTTCCGACAGATCGGGTGACCTCCGATCTCCCAGGTTCCATGCGCCATGGGCCTCTATCACTGGGACAGGAGGGGCAAGGAGCACCCCAGCGCCAATGTGGTTAGGTGCGCAGTAGGCCCTGGCGCTGCTGCAGGAGAGTTCCCCAAGCAGCCGCTGAGTGTCTCTTAGTTCTCTTTTTCTTTCTGAAAAACTCCTTTTTGCTCAAGCCTGCCACTCCATACAAGTAGCTGGCCTGTCCCACAGACCAGCTTTGCAATCGGACGGAGACTGACCCAGTTGGGCCACTCACGCCCCACTCTCCCCAGCCGGCCTTACAGTCTCAGTGGGTGCGCACCTTCCCTGAGTTTTTGCCAGTTGGTCCTTATTCCCCCCCTGTGACTTCAAGCACCCAGGTCTTTCCCGGTGCTGCTTACACCTTGTTCGTCAGGGGGAGGGAGCCCCTGACCCGGCACTCTTTGTAGAATCCTTCTGCCGACCCCGGTGCCCACCGGGTCTGGGGCTACAGCCCCCTTGGTCCCGTGCTGGGCCCAGGGACCTTATTATCCTGAAGCACGCTCCCTACCGTGTTTTTTTCAGTGTTCTTTTCAAATCCTGGTCTCCAATCTTCTTATATGCTGGATACCCTTGGCTGTTCCCTCTGTTCCTCAGAAGATCAGCTAGGTATCTCACCCGTGCGCAGGGAGAAGTGGATTCCGCTCCCACCTATCTCGCCACCATCTTCCGCTCTCTGGGTCTCTTTTTATGGCTCTTCCTTTGAAGTCTGTTTTGTCCAATATGAGTATTGTTACCCCAGCTTTTTGTGTGTGTGCATTTGCTTGGAATATTTGTTTCCAGTCCTTCACTTTTAGTCTGTGTAAGTCTTTTGCTTTGAGGTGGGTTTCTTATGTGTGGGTCATATTTTCTTATCCATTCAGCTATTCTCTCATCAAATTAGTGATGGAAGTTTTCCATCATTACTTTTTCAAACAGATTTTCTATCCCTTGCTTTTCTTTTCTTTTTTTAATGTTTCTTTTTTTAATTACTTTATTGTTGTTCATTTACAGTTGTCTGCATTTTCCCCCCACCACTCCCCCCCAACCCTGGCCAATCCCACCCCCCTCCCCCACTCCCACCCTTCCCCTTGGTTATGTCCATGTGTCCTTTATAGTGTTTCCTGGAAACCCTTCCCCTCACTGTTCCCTCCCCCTTCCCCTCTGGCCATTGTTAGATTGTTCTTAATTTCAATGTCTCTGGTTGTATTTTGTTTGCTGTTTTCTTTTGTTGATTATGTTCCAGTTAAAGGTGAGATCATGTGGTATTTCTCCCTCACCACCTGGCTTATTTCACTTAGCATAATGCTTTCTAGTTCCACCCATGCTATCCCTTGCTTTTCTTGTTCTCCCTCTGGTATCTTTATTATACAGATGTTATTACGTTTCATGTTGTCCTGCATTTCCCTTAACCCCTCTTCATTCTTTCTGAACCTCTTTTCCTTTTTTTGTTCTTTCTGGGTGTTTTTTTCTACCTTGTCCTCCAGCTTGCTAATCCGATCCTCTGCTTCATCAAGACTGCTTTTGATCCCTTCTACTCTGCTCTTCAGCTCAGAAATTGTATTCTTCATTTCCTCTTGGCCCTTGTTGAAACTCTCTATTTCCTTTTTCATGTTGATATAGTTTGCAGTGAGTTCATTATAGTTTCCCTGTAGTTTTTGGTAATTCTCTGTGATCTCATTAAGCTTCCTCATAGCCATTGCTTTGAACTCAATATCTGATAGTTGACTTGCCTCTGTTTCATTTAGCATTCTTTCTGAGGCTTCCTCCTTTCCTTTCACTTGGGGATTGTCTCTTTGTCTTCCCATTGTTTGTGAGACTCTTCTTGTTAGCCTCTGCTTTTCAAATTGGTCTCTTCTGACTCCCTCGATTTATGGTGTGAACTTCTATGGTAGTAGACCTGTGAGATTCAGTGGTGCAGTCTCCTTGATCTCCTGAGCTTGCTGGTCTTGGGCTGTTATTTATGTTGGCTCTCTGTATGTCTTTGGATTTTGATTGTCATTGGGCCTTTTTTTGGTGAGTTCTTCCCTCCAGCTGGTTAACTGAGAGTCACTCCATCCACCACATCCTGCATTTTGTCATGCAGGTGTGGGCAGGTTGTGTTGAAGCTGTTTTGTGATCAGTTGGAGGGGGAAAAATGGTTTAAGACAGCGGGAGTCTCTTCTATGGTATTTAAAGTACCAACCTGTGGAGAAGAGCTTGGAGATCCTTTGGATATGTATAGTGTTAACTGGTATTTCACCCAACTAGCCACCTTTGAGAAAGGGTGGAAAGGAGATAAGACTGTTGTTGGAAGGGGAAAGATTATGAGTTGGATCTAAAAGGCAGTGAGCTTGTGGGAGGTCAGATTATGAGGTAAAGTGAGAATAAAGGATAGAAAATAGGAGTGGTGTGTGAGAGAACAGAGTTAACCACAACAGTAATACTGCTCAGGAAACAGTCAATTGAGCGAAGATCTGGGAGGGGTGCTGTGTAGTATTTACAATTGTATGGAACAGCAATTATATACAATAGTTATGGAGCAACAATCATATGACAGAATCTATGTGATCTGAATAACAAGAATAGGAAGTATAGGACCTAGAGTAGTGTGCTAATGTAACACAAGTGATGTGAAAGATGACAAAATTAAAAATACAATATGAAAGAGAGAACAAGGGAAACCAGTCTTACAATGCAGTTTAACACGCCACGTGAAGAAGGCTAAACAGAAGAAGAGAAATGCAAAAATACTAATAAAATAAAAGATGTAGGAATAACAAAAACAGATAATACAAATACACAATAACTTACAAGTTCTCTGAAGTAGCAAATTGAAATTTATCTCACTGTCTCAGCTGTTGGGATGACCCCTTTGGGTCCAGCTCTGGTCATTTCACAGCTCCAGGTTTCATTGCCTCACTTGTGGGAATTAAAAAAAAAAAAAGAGGAAGAAGGAAAGAAGAAGAAATAAAAGAGGAAAGAAGGGAAGAAAGGAAGAAAGAAGGAAAGAAAAGAAGGGTTAAAAAATACTTAAAAAATAAAAAAATTAAAAAAGGCCTCCTGCTGGCTTCAAACCAGCCAAGCCAAGCCCATTGTGGTGGTCTTCCTGGCTGCAGCAGGCTTAGGGGGAATTGGTTTTCCTTTTCTTCCCTCCTGAGCTACAGACTTCGCTGTTGCTCAGACTCCGGCCCAGTTCCTCAGATCGAGGCAGGTCTCCCAGTGCCCGTCTGAGCTCAGCCTATGCCTTCAGACCACCAGTTGGCTATCCTTGAGGTGTTCCAATTAGGGACAATTCACACACCTCCTTCTTGCTCTTTGCTGTCCTAGATGCTAGGGACTCTCAGAGTAGTTCAGCACCCCCACTGAGTTAAGTCTTTCTGGGGATTGCTGACTCCCTGAGCCCTGCGGTTCTCCTCTGCGTGGGCATCTGTGCCTTCCTCTTAGAGAGCCAGTCAGGTTCCACTGGTTCTGCGGATGTAGGTGCACACCTCCTCTGATGCTTCCCCTGGAGAGCTGGGGTTAGGTGCAGGGTGCCTCTAGGTGGTGGGGTCAGGTGCACTCCCTCCCAGGGCTCTGGTCGTGGGTGCTCGGCCTCTGCTACTGGGACAGGACAGGACAGGTGGCCTCCGGTCCTGCAGGTTTGAGTATGTACCATCCCCAGGGCTGTAGCCATGCGTGCCCAGCCTCCGCTACTGGGACTGGCTGGACAGACAGTCTCTGGTCCCACAGATTCAGGTGCTCACCTTCCCGGGGCTTTGGATGTGAGCATGGGGCTTTCTGCGCCACTGCAGGAGCACCTCAGGGCTAGGTGGGGTAGGGGCACAGTAGGCCAGTGTGGCTGCTGCAGAATTCCCCAAACAGCCGCTGAGTGCCTCTTTGTTCTCTTTTTCTTTTTGTAAAACTCCTTCTGCTCAAGTCTGCCACTCCAAACAAGCACCTGGCCTCCCACACAGCCCCGCTCTGTAATCAGACAGGGGACTGACCGGGTCTGGGTCCCTCATAGCCCGACTCTCCCATGTTGGGATCCACAGTCTCAGTGGGTGCACACAGCCCCTGTGTTTTTGCCTCTTGATCCTTATTCACCTCCTGCGACTTCAAGCATCTAGGTCTTTCGCGGTGCTGTTCAAACCTTGTTCGGCAGGGGAGGGAGCGGTTGACCCAGCTCTCTCCCTCGAATCCTACGGCACACCTGGCCCTGTAGTGCCTGGCCTGGAGCTGCAGCCATCCTGGTTCCCGCCCTGGTCCCAGGGACCTTACTTGTTTTGAAACACACTCCTTACCATTTTTTTTTCAATGTGCCTTACAAATCCTGGTCTCCAATCTTCTTATATGCTGGGACACCATTGGCTGTTCACTCTGTTCCTCAGATCAGCTAGGTGTCTCACCCGTGCACAGGGGGAAGTGGATTCCGCTCCCACCTATCTCACCGCCATCTTACCTCTAAAGATTTTGTTTGTTTTTAGTTTGTACTGCATTGGCAAAAAAAAGTTCATATGGTCTTTTCCATAAAATAAAAGACACATTTTTCATTTTCACCTATAACTTTATTGATTTGAATACTTTGAGTATGCCAGCTACCTCCTGCATGGTATAACATAGATTGTTCTCAATTAATGTCTCAATTTGATCACTGTCAACTTCAACTGGTCTACCCAACCACGGAGCACCGTCCAGAGAGAAACCTCCAGCACAAAACGTCACAAACCACTTTTGATACATTTGATCAATCAGAGCATCTTCTCCATACACTGCACAAATCTTTTTTTGCAACTCAGTTATGTTTTTACCATTCTTGAAGTAATAAAGAATAATGGGCCCAAAATGTCACATATTTTCTTCCATCTCCATGTTAAAATGGCTATACAAAAATTTAACAATTTTGATGTTTTTTTAATGCACGCTGATATGACAGCTGTCACCATACAGTCTAAAAAATTGTTTCAAATGAAGTTGAAAACAAGTAAGCGCTACTAGAGCTACCATGTGGGGAAAAAAAACGAAATTTTGGCCAACCATAGAAGTTTGAATGTATTGCAGCTAGGGATGTTTTCTTTGTATTTATTTTACTTAGGGCCAACTGAGTTTTGTGAATCTCCTAGTCTGTATCTTCAATCTTTTTGAAAACCATAGCAATTATCACTTCAAATATCTCTTTGAACCTGTTTTGTATGCCCTCATGGAATTTCACTCATATGTTAGACCTTTCGACTGAGCCACCCATGTTTCTTTTATGCATTTTATGTTTTCCCATTCTTTCTCCACACTCCAGACACTGTACTTCACTTTATTTCTTAATGACCAATTTCTGAGTTCATTAATTGTGTATTTTGCTGATTCTAGTCTTATTTTATACCCATCCAAATAGAGATCTTAATTCTGAATACATTATTTTACATTTCTAGACCATCTGTTTGATTGTTTTGTAGATTGCAATCCTCTGTTGAAATTTTTTATTTTTATTCATCGTGTACATCTCTTCAAATATTTTCTTTAACATATTAACCATAATTATTTTTAAGTATTTTTATTGATTATGCTATTACAGTTGCTTCTTTTTTTCTACCCCTTATTCCCTTCTGCCCTACACCCCCTACAGCAGCATCCCGTCCTCTCCTGCACCAGTTCATGCCTGTGGATCTTACATATAAGTTCTTTGGCTTCTCTATTTCCTATACTATGTTTAACCTCCCCCTGTCTATCTTGTACCTACCAATTATGCTTCTTATTCTCTGTACCTTTTCCTCCATTATCCCCCCTCTCACTCCCTGCATGTGATAACCCTTCATGTGATCTCTATTTCTGTGATTCTGTTCCTGTTCTAGTTGTTTACTTAGTTTGTCTTTGTTTTTTTTAGGTTCAGTTATTGAGAGTTATGAGTTTGTTGTCATTTTACTGTTTATATTTTTGATCATCTTCTTTTTCTTAGATAAGTCCCTGTAATATTCATATAATAAGGGCTTGGTGATGATGAGTTCCTTTAACTTGACCTTATCTGGAAAGCACTTTATCTGCCTTCCATTCTAAATGACAGCTTTGCTGGATAGAGTCATCTTGAATGTAGGTTCTTGCCTTTCATGACTTGGAATACTTCTTGCCAGCCCCTTCTTGCCTGTAAGATTTCTTTTGAGAAATTAGCTGACAATATTATGGGCACTCCCCTGTAGGTAACTTTTTCTCATACTGCTTTTAAGTCTTTGAGAAGCATCTGACATTGTTTTCAAGACTTCTATCCTATTCTAGTTTTCTACTGCTGTTTAACAAACCACCCCAAAAGTTAGTTGCTTAAAATAACGTAGGGTCAATACATGGCTCTCCCACCACCTGTGATGAGGGCTGGCCCAGAGGCCTCTGGCCAGAGGGAATGTGTATTGTTTTAAGAATAGATTGTAACTCCTTCCTTATCTCCTTTAGGAGAGGATTCTTGTCTTCTGACTGCTTCTTGACTTTTCCTTCTGCATGTACACACTGAGGTAATATAGTTCAGAGTCATATGTAGGACATGTGCATCCTTTGTCTGTGGCCCTTTCTAATGAACTTCATACTGGAGGAGGCGCGGTCTCTCTCACACCAGCCTTCTGCCATCAGTGCACTCCCCTGTAATGTGAGTAATAAACAGCATGTCCACATCAGCTAGTCCACCGGATGGGGTTTTTTTTCTGGAATATCATGAACACTTAAGCAGCTCCCTGGTTTGGGGCTCCTGTGCTCTGAATACGCACATTTATTTTGACCATGAGCCTACATTTTGCATTGGTCTTGCTAGAAATGCCTCACCTCTGTTCCATGGGGCATTGCCTGGAGTGTCCCCTCTGAGTTTGGAAGGATCAGTTTCCACGGTGGTTTACTCACATGCCTGGTATGTTGGTGCTGTCTATTGGCTGAGAGCTTAGTGGGGCCTATTGGCCAGGACACTTCTATACATGGGCTTCTCCATGGATGTTTGGATAGTCCTACAGCATGGAGTCTGAGTTCTAAGAGGCAGGAAATGGAAGCTGCAAATCTCTTAAAGCCTAAGCTTAGAATTTGTTACAGCATCATTACTGCAGTATTTTGATTGCCAAATAAGTCACTTAGCCTGCTCAGATTCAAGGGTAGGAACATAGATCCCAACTCTTAGTTGGAGAAATGTTTAATAAATGATGACCATCTTTAATTTATCATTTGTGTGCCATTGTAGAACTATGTAAGTGTTCAATGAGAAAAATAAGCCACACTTTTGGATTTTCTAAGTTTCTAATATAGTATTTTGACCTTTCACAAATGTCATAAGCCTCGCTAATCTTTTACTTTAAAAAAGTGCCTTTGAGTGGTTCATTCCAAGCGTAATCCACATTCTGGACCCAGAGTCTGAAAACGTTCCCAGAGATGAAACTACTGGGGATCATCACTTAGCTCTAAACAGTATCCTTCTGTCTGGAATTCAAATGTATGTTTGCTCTTTCTATAATTCTCCAACAACTTGAAACCACAACAGTTATTGACACTGCCCAGTAAGAATATATTAACTAAGAAGAGAAGACAGCACAAGAGACAATGTCAAGAACCTCTAAATTTAAAGACACAAAGGTGAAGATTATATCAAGAAATAACAGCGAGAGAGGTAAGAAGAAAGCCAGGAGAGTGCAGTGCCACAGAAGCTAAGGTTGAGTGTTGAATAGGTGGGAGTGGTTTACATTAGTCCACAGTGTCACAGACAAGACACTTAAATAAGGAATGAAAGCCTGATTTGAATTGAGGGACAGGAAAACAAGGTGCAAGAGATGTTTTAGTGTAAGGATGGGTTTGGCAGCCAGAAGGCTATGAATTAAGGAGTGAATGGGAGGGGACTGATTAAATGAAGACAATGTGAGTGGATGACTATTTCAATGAATCTAGTAGGAAGAAAAAGAAGAAAGAAGCCATGATAGGAAGAAGGGACCAGGAGATTGAGTGAGGATTTAATTTTTATTAAAATAGAGGATATTTAATTTAAATATAGGATAAACTTGGAATGCTAATAGAAAGATGCCAATAGAAAGAAAGTGACTGAATCTATAGGAGACCAAAAAGATAACTGAGGAATAACAAAGTTTCTTTAGAAGGAATGAGGTTTTAATCCAGAACAGAGGTGAAAATATTAGACCTAGGTTAGGATTAGCATGGTAGAAATGATGAAGAGGTAGGTAAATTCTTCTCTTCTATTAAATCAAGAATCAAAAGGTAAAAAATAGATGCCCATGCAGTTAAGTTTTAGGTAGGGTAGCAGAAAATGAAGATTTTGACAGAATGGATTTCATTTTCTTAATGACATAGAAGTTTAGTTTTCTCTTAAAAACATGAGAAGGCATACAAGGGTAGATGATGTGAGAAAAGGTGAAGTTTTATTTTTGTAGGGAACATGAAAGAAAGCCATATAAAGAATATTGGGAAACCTTGAGTCTAGTTGAGGTTTATAGGTCAGCATCATCAGTCTTTGAGGTTTGCAGTATAAGAAAACATAGAAACCAAACAGTTAATTTGATCTGGAGTTGGCTCAATGGGACATGTTTAACAGAAGAACAGCAGATCGAAGGAACTGAGAATTTTGGCAAATGACTGGTTGGTGCAGTGGTCCAAGAAGTCTAGGCTAGAAGGATATACAGTTAAGATAAAGTGGTAGAATGTAATTAAGTTAAAGTAATCATAGATGTTTGGATGAGGTCAAAGATCAAGGTCAAGTCAGAGGTTTATGGCCAGGAAGTAAGATGTGGCACGTTCAGTTTTCAGAGGTGGAAAGGTTCTGAGTGACAGCAAGATACACACAGCAGTTCCCTGGAGAGATGGCCGATATGAAGGTGTGGTGAAAAGCCATCAGTGCTTGAGGAGTCTAAGGGCTTCAAGGTTTGGTTGCTAAACTATCAGCACAAATGAAATCATTTAAAAAATGCTGACAGGATTAGAGGCTAATTGATGAAGGCTAAGAACCAGATTCTCAAATGTATGACTGAGAGATTCTGATAAGAGATGAGGTAAGTGTCAGCAACAGAAAGAGCAAGTGGTTGTTGGCATAGAAGGGGCACATACTTTCAAGGAGCAGAAGAGAGGAGCAGTGTAGTTTTGGGACTATGAGAATTCCAGAACAGGAGGACTCCATCTTCTGAGACAAAATGAACACAATCATTTTCAGAGGGCCACAGGCAGTAGGAATTCCCAGTGGGTAAACCAGGTGTCATTTATGGTGAAGTGAAGCTATCTCTGTTGCTGTTGTCTGCCTTCTGCTGTCACAGGCAAGAGAAGTCCCTCTGCTGAGGAATGGCTGTTTTCAATTGTGTCCTTGAGACAGCTCACCTGACCAAAAGGAAGCATGTCTGGCATCACTCCCCAAACCCTTACCCCTCTGAAGGTTGCAAGGAGCTCCCAGACCCTGGAGCCTGGAACTTGTTCACATAGGCAGAGCTTCCCTCCCCTTACCTGAGCAACCAAGAGCTTCTCCCATCTGCTGTTCTCACTCTCTGCTAAAGCATCATGACATTAACTGTCATGGGCTAGTGCAGGAAGAACAGAGGTGGACTTCATACCAAAATGGACACTCACATCATTACAGATCAATGGCTGACTGTGCTATAGGAAATAACAGCTCACTGTCATGGAAAATGAGGCAAGGAATAAGCCATCACATAACTCCCCTGGTAGCCCAGATAGCAAACTGAGCAGAACAGGACAGCAGTGGGCCCTACAGATTCATATGCACATGATATGGTTTCTGCAAAACAAGATCAGGCATCTGTTTAAATTACAGTTGTTAATTTGGATGCCGTTGGTTTTATAAGTTTGTTTCTATTTTATTTGCAGATTTGTTTCATTTTTTGAAGCTATAAGTATTTTAATATTTGTACAAATTTAAGTAACATTATAATTTAATATTAGAATCTGTGAATTCTTTCTCTGGAAAGAGGTTCAAACTAGACATTATTCTATTTTGAGAAACAGCAATACATAGAAAGCCAAATGGCGCAGAAGTCTCAGCTTAAGACGGATGACAGTAACTGCACAGAGCCAACCTTGCAGCTCCTCTAGGCTTGCCTGTAAGGCTTGAGAATGAGATCATAGGTCTTTAGAGTCTTCACTCTAAAGACCTTGGAAGGAAGATCTCAGCTTTGCAAACATTGTTTTGTTCATGCTTTGCTTTAGCTTAATAAAGAAGGGGGTGAGGAGGGAGGGAAGTGATACTCTCCTCTATGTCTGCAGGTACCCTAGGGAATAACTGTATGGAATTACACTGTCTCTTACAAGCACTTTTACTTCACATGTCTGCAATTCAAGGATGACAGAATGCAAGATACTCTTATATTATCAAGATGGCCCCAACTCAAAGTCTCTTGGAAATGCCACTTGTAATCTTAAAACAAAACCCACCTTCCCTCTTCAAGCACAGTCAGCAGTTTAATTATGCTAAGTACTTTTCACCCCAGGAGGATTCAGGTTACTGAATTAAGCAAAAGAAGAGCATTCTTTCAAAGGCTTAAGGCTGTACATTTAGAAAGCTGGTAAAGTGTTTCACATCAAAAAGTCTACAACCTTTTGGGTAATTTCCAAGAATTGCATTTTACAAACTCAATTTCCAATTCAAGCAAAGAGATGCCCTAATACCCTAGCACTTTAAAAATGATCCTTGGCCTTGCTAAGGTTTTCTAGATACTGTTAATATGGATGGAGACTTTTAGAACTGACAAAAGATAAACATTTGGTTGAACATATAAATGCACTTGTTCAAGCTGTAAATTAAATTCAATTACATACAAAGAGTAGTATCTTAAGTCGCATGCTAATTATACTTGTGAGTTTCAACTCATGAAACTCAGAGATAATGGTCAAAAAGAAGGACTCTGTCAGCAGCAAGCCATGCATCCCACTGGGCTATCCCTTCCCTGGCCTGCATCACTCTAGCTCTGCATGTTGGAAAAAGCAATTCACACCTCAAAAAGTTTAAGATGAAGTAGAGAGAGCCCTGGCCGGGTGGCTCAGTCGGTTGCGTGTCGTCTCATAAACCAAAAGCTTGCAAGCTTGATCCCCAGTCAGGGCCCATACCTAGGCTGAGGGCTTGATCCCCGGTCACGGTGTATATGGGAGGCAGCCAATGGAAAGAAACCGATGGATGTATCTCTCTTACATAAATGTTTCTCTCTCTCTTCTTCTTCTCTCTCTAAAATCATTAAGTATGTCTTTGGGTGAAGACCAAAAAAAAAAATTAAGGAAAAAAAAGTAGAGAGAGACATCCAGGACGTGACGATGGGAGGTGTAGCCAATAATAGAAGGCCCATGTGCACCCTGCAAAGGTACTGGAAAAATGTCGAAGCATACAAAGAAGCAGATGAGGACCTTTAAGGGAAATCCTAGGAGGTGAGGAATCTTTCCTCACATCCAGCCTTTCCCACTCACAAGGGAGGAGTCCAAAGCCAGGTAGATTCCATTTTGCTCTCCTTGGAGAGCAACTCAGCTCTCAGCTGGTGCTCTCCTTGGGAAGCAGGGCTGACTCAGCCACAGTGGGAAGCATGGGTGACACCCTGTTCGGTCACTGAGGCCTTGTCACAACTTTTTCAGCAGCACTTCTCTTTTTTGTTGTTTACTCTCACCCCAACTATGACCCCTGAGTGACAGAGATATCCAATAAGTCATTCACAAGAAAAAGATGACACTATGCTAACCAAACCAGAAACGTCTGCATTTGTTAAAGACCTCATGGGGAGCACAACTTCAGCAGAGAACAAATTGCTGATGTTGAAACTTCAAGTGCTGAAGAAGAAGATGTGTGGTGAGAGGAAGTTTTTCCTACAACCTTCGTGTCACATTCATTGGGTCATTCCTGTCACTAGGCCAGCCCTGATGACGAACAGGCATTAGATTTGTTGGAAAGGTGTTGATTGAGTGACTCCTGAAGATCAGGCATTGTATTAGGTCTCTGCACTGGAGAGAGACATAAGTCTTGAAGAGCAGAACTGAGAGTCCAAATTCGCTTTTAGTCAATGGAATTCATTATATTCTATGTGTCCTCCTGTGTCCAAGACATTACTGTGTATCTCAGACATTCCTCACAATGCTTTGAAGTCTTGGCACTGTCACTGTATCAGTTATCTATTGCCACATAACAAACCACCACAAAACAGAAGTTTAAACTGCTCCTCTCCCAGGATACATTTATTGATTTTAGAGAGAGGGAGAGAGAGAGAGAAAGAAACATTGATGGGAGAGAAAAACATTGATGTGAGAGAGAAACATCAATCAAACACTCCAACAAGCTGAACCACACAGGCCAGGGTTTGGTTCACTATTCTGCTAAGCAGTTTTTGTGTGGGCTCTCATAGTCTCTGCTGGGCTCCCTCATGTCCTTGTTCACTTGGTAAATTGGCAGGAGGCTGGCTGGTCCCAATAGCCTCACTCACATGGTTGGTGGTTGGCTGGATGTTGACTGGGACAATGCGGGTAACTGGGCCACATGTCTCTCACAATTCATCAGGATAGCCTAGGTTTTGAAGCATGACAGAGGCAGGGTTCCAATAGTAGATAGAAGGCAAGCTCAATGTGTGAGCACTTTGTAAATGTCTTCTTGTGTCAGATTCACTGCAGTCCCTTGGGTTCAAGCAAATTGCATAGCCCAGCATGACTCATTGTCAGGGAGGTCAACACAAAGGTGTAGATACTTCTAAATTTCTACTCATTAATGTCAGATAATGCTCAGAAAGAGGGATTCTGCTGGCAGCAATAGGGATCGTTACCGGTAAAATCAAGCCACTCTATATATTACATATATACCTGGTTAAACAAACAAACAAACAAGAATCAAGAATCCTCCTTCTAAAGCTGGGCTTCCCAGACTTTTGTGTTTTGTGGACTAATAATATTTAAGAAGAAATAAGGGAAAGGGGAGTAAAACCCAGAATTGCTGAGATTTTTATTTCGTTGACTAAGCGTATCAAATAACAAACAGGTAACTACCATGTACTGTCATCATTATTTTGGTAAAAGAAAGGACATTTCAATATCAAAGTAGAAGGAAGACATATTTTAGAATATACTAGTCCTCTAGCTAGGATAAATTTGGTTTTATGAAAAGTTATCTCTATTGCCTTTATTTTTCTCATTTCAATTAGAATGTCCCTAGTCAGGTGGCTGACGTCTCAGGACCCCTGTAACAGGGCAAGGTGTGGTTGCTAAATAGCTGTCTCACTCAGCATGTGCTCAGCATACTTGCTAGCACTGCCTTGCCTGCTTTAAGAAGTGAGAAGGGTAAGACAGCAATCTTCCTCAAAATATTGTGGTCCAGCCTTGAAGTAAAGACTGAGAGTTAACATAAATGGTCTAAATATTTGGAAACAGAAATTTCAAGTACAGATAAGAATTGCAAACTTAGGACTCCCGGCCAAGATGGAGGCATAGGTAGATATATTTTGCATCCTCACACAACCAAAAGAAGGACAACAACAAATTTAAAGACAAAAATAACCATAACTGCCAGAAAATCGAACTGTATGGAAGTCCAACAACCAAGGAGTTAAAGAAGAAATATTCATCCTGATTGGTAGGAGAGGCAGAGATGGACATCTGGGATAGAGAGGACTTGCAGCAAGGTGGCAGCTGGTGGACCAGGCAGCCCCACATTTGTGTGTGAATAAGCCAGGAGGAACAACTGGGGAGCGAGAAAAACCATGCAACCTAGGGTTCCAGTTCAGGGAAATAAAGCCTCAAAACCTCTGACTGAAAAAACCTGTGGGGGTTTAGGTGGCAGGAGAAACTCCTGGCCTCATAGGAAATTTCATTGAAGAGATCCACAGGGTCCTAGAATATACACAAACCTATCCACCTGGGAATCAGCATCAGAAGGACCCAATTTGCTGTGGGTAGCAGGGGAAGTGACTGAAAACCAGCAGCGAGCTAAGTAAGCAGCATTGTTCCCTCTCGGACCCCTCCCCCACATACAGAGTCACAGCACAGGTATGTGGGTTGCCCCATCCTGGCGAATACCTAAGGCTCCCCCGCTTACTACATAACAGGTGCTCTGAGACAAAAAATATAGCCAAATTGAAAGAACAGATCAAAGCTTTGGAAAAAAAATGCAATTAAGCAATGAAGAGATAGCCAATCTATCAGATGCAAAGTTCAAAACACTGGTAATCAGGATGCTCACAGAAATGGCTGAGTAGGGTCACAAAATATAGGAAAAAGTGAAGGCTATGAAGAGTGAAATAAAGGAAAACATACAAGGAACCAACAGTGAAGAGAAGGAAACAGGGACTCAAATCAACAGTTTGGACCAGAAGGAAGACATACATATTCAACCAAAACAGAATGAAGAAACAAGAATTCAGAAAAATGAGGAGAGGCTTAGGAACCTCTAAGACAACTTTAAACATTCCAACATCAGAATCATAGGGGTGACATAAAGGGAAGAAGAAGAGCAAGAAATGGAAAACTTATTTGAAGAAATAATGAAGGAGAACTTCCCCATTCTGGCAAAGGAAGTACAGGAAGCCCAGAGAGTCCCAAAGAAGGTGGACCCAAGGAAGCACACACCAAGGCACATCATAATTACATTACCCAAGATTAAAGATAAGGAGAGAATCTTAAAAGCAGCAAGAGAAAAGGAGACAGTTACCTACAAAGGAGTTCCCAGAAGACTATCAGCTGATTTCTCAAAAGAAACCTTACAGGCAAGAAGGGGCTGGCAAGAAGTATTCCAAGTCATGAAAGGCAAGGACCTACATCCAAGATTACTCTATCCAGCCAAGCTATCGTTCAGAATGAAAGGGCAGATAAAGTGCTTCCCAGATAAGGTCAAGTTAAAGGAATTCATCATCACCAAGCCCTTATTATATGAAATGATAAAGGGACTTATCTAAGAAGAAGATTAAAAATAGGAACAGTAAAATGACAACAAACTCACAGCTATCAACAACCAAAACTAAAAGGAACAAAAACAAAAACAAACTAAGCAAAGAACTAGAACAGGAACAGAATCACAGAAATTGAAATCACATGGAAGGTTATCAGTGAGGAGGGGGAGAATGGGGGAAAAGGTACAGGGAATAAGAAGCATAAATGGTAGGTAGAAGATAGACAGGGGGAGGTTAAGAATAGTATAGGAAATGTAGAAGGCAATGAATTTATATGTACGACACATGGACAGGAACTAAGGGGGGGGATGACGGTGGTAGAGGGGGTACAGGGTGGAGGGGAATAAAAGGGAGAAGGAAATGGTACAACTGTAACAGCATAATCAATAATTTTTTAAAAAAAATTTTAAAAAGAATTGCAAAATTAACAAAAGTGAGGCTGGCCTGTGACTGTGGTACCAGCATTAAGTCAAGAGAGAAGCACTGTGTTGCTAATTAATTTTCCACCTAATCCCTCAACCTCGGTTTGAGTGGAAGCTTCCCAGAACCGTTCTGAAGACTGTTCTTCCACATCTCATCTGTGGCATCAGCTCCGATCACAGCTCTTCTGTGCAAGAACATGACTGCTTCCAAGCCCAGACCAGTCGGGACTGCACTGGTGGCATTTGTACTGCAGGCCTCTGAACACACTGTCATTTCGACATATTTGGATTTGCTGATCACACTGAAATAAAAGGAAAAAAAATAGAGTTTCCAAGTCCACTGCTTTCTAAGGTTCTTCGAATTTCTTTGCAGAAGAGATGCCAGTTGAAATGACACAGACTTTCGAGGGAGTTGCCATTCCTGTTTGTGACACCATGCAGCTATTTTCTAGGGATGTGGAGAGTAGGTGAGCCCAGAGTGAGTCTGCCTACACTGGGGAGGTGTTTCTTAATTTCCTGCCTGTTTCCTTCCACTCAGCACAGCAGATGGGGAGGCTCTCACTTGAACATCAGCCCACCAGAAGCCGAAAAGCAACCACTGCCAAATTTTGATCACTAAATTGTTATCCACAGTCCTCTTTACATTCAAATAAGATGCTGCCTGTGGAAAACCTTTCGGGAGAAACCTAATTTTAGAATGGCTCTCATACAAACACATTTAATACAGAAATAAAAACTCTGATTGTTTGTTACTTTTTATAAGTATCCTTCTCTATCAAGGCTTGTCCTTTAGCCAAAAGAATGGCACAATAGCTAACTTCCTTCACTATTTTTAAGCAAATGGCGATTTGCCTCAGAATGCTTTTGATTGCAGCGTTATAAATTTGGGAGCATAGAAACATCTAGCAGGTTCCAAAGCTAGCCTCATACATTCTCATCACTGATAGAAAAATCTGCCCACTGGGAATGTAATAATGTAGCCCAGGTTTGTCACTTTTCAGACCAGGTAACTGAAATCCTAATGTCTAATGCAAAGGTTAGAATTCAGGGCTTCAGAATGTTGGTGCATTATTTTTTGAAATCTGCTCCTGATACTAGGTTCTGCTTGAGGAAAATGTCCCAGCAGAAGTTACAGGATGTGTTTTCACTTGTTCTGAAAGCCTCAGAAAACACTCTCCCAGAACAGAGTCATGTCCCTCCATAAACTAGCACTTTTGTTTACCTCTTCTAGACCACTCACACAGAAACAAGTTTTCCTCATAATGACAGGTCATCAGAACCTGAGACCTAGTAGTGCTATTTTCAGTTCATAAACTCAGGATTCTATTAGTAAGAGAGTCAATTGAAGAAGACAGTACCACAGTGATTTGAAAACGTAAGGGGATTTCCCTCCCAAAGTGCTCTGCCCCGGATTTCTTTCCTTTAGCCTAACACATCCATCACTCCTATGAAAGAAGTCACCCACCTGTCCAGCTCTCTTAAACCACAACCATACACCATTTTCAGATAAGCAGAGAATACTTTTTGCAAGAGACTTGAATTAAACATCCAAAGATCACCTGGTCCCTGCCTACCTTTTGCAGGAATGCAGGAGACACTGGCAGATGGTCTTCGTTACTCTTCGAAGTGACTAACTTTCTGTAGAGGTCACCAGAATGAGAAGGTACAAAAACGGTCTCCTCTCACAGGCTCACCTACCTTCCCCCTCCACTGAGCTCCTACAGCAGCGGTCCCCAGCCTTTTTGTTACTGGGTACCAGTTTCATGGAGGCAATTTTTCCACATACTGGGGATGGGGAAATGGTTCAAGGATGATTCAAGTGTATTACACTCAAGCTCACCCCCTGCTGTGCAGCCGGGCTTCCAACAGGCCCAGACCGGTACCAGTCTGGGGACCAGAGGTTGTGGACCCCCTGCCCTATAGTACTCAAATGACACTTCAGTTTTAATACTTAAAAACTATGTATAATTGCTTCTGTGTGTGAACACACTTTTATGAGCATATCAAATCAACTGAAATTCCTTGTATACGATTTTCATAATGGTGAAAAAGTAAAAATGTTACTCTCAATTCCAGAATGAGTGTTCAGTTTTCCTACATTTGTCTGTAATTATTACATCAAAACTCGGGCACATGGAAAGCTGTGTGTGGATCAGTGGGACCCCAGCATCACGGTGCATTGGAAGAGGGTGACGATAATGTGAGCTGTCTTTTAACACCTGCAGGCAACATTAGCAACTGCTTCCAGTGAGTCCATTAACACACTGTCTTGTGTCTGATCTGGCAATGGTTCCAGGCAACTTCAAGTTTACACTTGTGGGAATCTGCCTATCAGTTTAAAACACAGAATCATCTAAAGACTATCTTGTAAAAAGAAATGCAAATTCACCACATTCTGAGGTAGATCAACTTGTACTACAAAATTACAATTAAAAACAAAGCTGCTGACCCCATCACTCACCTACAATGGCTTCACTGGGTCTTCAGGATGATTGGGGAAGTTGGAGGGAAGAGAGCAATTTCTCTCCCATTGTGAGGTTCCTGCCAGGTTGGCAGCTGTCTCCTTTTCCCTAGGCCACCCTTGCTCCCAAGATTACCAGCAGCTGGTAGGTAACATAGGGAACACATACATTTCACCTCATAGTAAAAGGTCCTATTGACCATTGTGAACAGACACCTCAAACTGTACTGTGTCCAGAAGTCCAGAGATGATTCCTTTTCATTGTAGGAGATCAGCCAGATAACGGGAGCTCAGCCAAGACAAGGCAGCCCAGGGTCAGAATATGAACTGGACATATGTGATGAGGCAGCGGCTGGGGGTGCGGACTGCCGTGAAAACACAGAAGTGAGCTTTCTCACAAGGAGATAGAAAATGTGTACGGCCCATGTGGTATGATAAGTGGGGATAAAAATGGGTATTATCTATCTGAAGAAAAAATTTCCAAAGAAAGGAAATACTGGTTTAAGTAACATGAATGGAAACTGGGCCTTGGAAGAGCTTCAGTATGTGATCCTAAGTTTCTTATCCTTTGTACGGAGAAATAGAATTTATTGAATAAGTAAAATTAGGCAAATTTATTTTTGTCAGCAAAAAAAAAAGTCTCAATCAGCAAGACACACGAGGACACAGGAACAGTAAAGAGGAAGAAACCATAGAGTGGATGTTTTTGCGAAAAGGAGCTGGGTAGAGTTTGGTGGGGAATGGAAAGTAGGGACTTACTGTGTCTTCATGCTAGAAGGGGCTTGGCCTGTTATGTGCCTAGTGGTCCTGAAGGTACCAGAAATAAACCAAATCTTTGAAGACACTCATGGCCCAGCTGTCCACTGACAGGCCCCCTCAGGGAGGAACAGCCAACCTCATTTCCAGGAAACTTCCAGCACTGGCCTGAGTTGCTGAAGAGCCTGAGAATGCATCCTGCTACCCAGCTCACACTTTTCCTCCTCGCCCTCCACACAGAGGCTCACCTCCCACAGAGGGTGTCAGTGTGGATTAGCCTGGGTTTTTGAACCAAAAGATCTAGCACTCTTTCAACCCCTCTCTCATATCAAACCGAATAAAAGTGAAATAAACCAGCCGCAGCAAAGAATAAATACCTGACAAGTGATTTAATTTTCAGACGTATCTCTGATATCATAAGGGCCTCTTGGCTAGTGTGGGATCTGTCTTTGAGAAACATATTTTAAGTCACCTGCAACTGCTAAGTCTGGAGGTGAAGAAGATACCTGGTCCCAGACCTGAGGGCTCATATGACCAATTATGGCTCTACCTGGTCTTTATAGTGGTCACACTTCTACCCTAAGAAAGCCCCCCCCCACCCCTGTCTGGACTATGAACCTTCAGGCTAATGTCTTTCTTCCCTCTCCCACTTTTTTTTCTCTTAAGACAAATTCTTGCCTTGAGCATGGTGCAGTAGGAGTGTTCATAGGGGTGCTTTCTACAGGATAGAAAACAATCTCCTCCATGTCCGGCACTGGTGACTACCATACCCCCAGGACAGTCGCCCACTGGGCAGTTACTTTTCCTTCAGAAATATTACCAAGGGGAAAATATGTCACTCAGGATACTGATCGACTAACAGCCATTTTCTGTTTATGCTTGCCTAGTTTCTTAAATCAGTTGGTGAGGTCAAGAGAAGGTTTGGATATTCCTAATAATTCCTAATATTTGGGGATATTTCTTAGTTTACATACATTTCATAAACATTATTTTACTGATCTTTACCCAAGAGATAAGTGGATATGATTTCTCCTTGCTAATGAGAAATCCGATACTCAAAAGAATAATAAAGTCAGTATGTGGCAGTCAGGATTAGCACTGCAGCTCCTTACTCAGCACGCCTTTTCCACCTTTGTTACATATAGCTAAGTGATAAATGTGGAAGGAAAGAGAATGAGAAAAGGGGCCTGGGGGGTGCAGGGAGTGAAAGACCAGATGGACACCACTGAGGAAGTGGTGCGGTGGGAAGGAGCAATCCGGGATGCTGAGTCTGCAGGTGGTTTGAAAGCAGGGAGGGGAATGGAGCTACTGCAGAGATGACAGAAGGAGTCACAGCCAACATTAGGAGCCAAATAATAGTGTACTATAGACCAAAATATAAGTCACCAAGAAAATGTGGAGAAAACTTTCTGTCATATTTGTGGCTTAAAGGAATGTGGTCTAGGGAATAAGAGAACGGATGTCGACCTGGCTCTCCCAGGGACATGCCTGAGCGTGTGAGTTAAACTTCCTGGACCTACTTTCTTCAGGTGCAAAACCGAGGACTTGACTCAGGTCATCCTAATGTCCTAGGAAGTCTCAAACAGCTATAACCCTGACTCATGTGCACACTTGATGCTGAGGAGAGGGAGGGGGCACTGAGAGTGGCAGAGGGCTAACATGGGTCCCAAGTAAATCTTTTCCGGTTCCCTATGTTATGGTTTGCCTTGAATCAGAGTGAGAGGGTTAGACTCTGGCCTGTGGGACTTGGGGACAAGATCCCCAGTGATAGCACTTGAATGATGTTCCCACTGGTGATGGGAAGGGACACTGACCAAATGAGACTAAATTTAAACCATTTTCTCAAAGTGAAATGTCTTTGTTGGCTCCTTCCAGATGCTTCAAAGAGCAGTACAAGGATAAGGGGAATTCTGAGATCGTAAATTAGAAGCAGCCTTGAAGCCCTGGGGAATTTGTATGGGGCTACGCCATGGGGCCGACACACTCCAACATTCATCCAGCCTCCCATCAGGCACCTTTGACCAACACTAAAAGCCTGTTACCAAGAGAAGAGAGAATAATTTCTCTCCCTTTAGTCCTTTCTTCTTCCCAAAGTGGTGCTAGCCATTGGGAGTTGTAATTGCAGACATCACCCATGGACTCTGGATATAAATTTCACAAAGGGCAAGACCTTCCATTATGAGTGGGAAGATAGCTTTAATTTAAAAAAATCAATATATTGTATCCAATCATTAGAATCCCATGTCCATGGCAAAAATCAATCCTTTTCATATGAAAAAGCTTACATTCACACTCAGATGTTATATTACACATGAGTCATTCGGGAGGGGGGGAGGGTCTTCCGGAGGACCCGGATGGGCCCCAGCCCTGGCCAACCTGAGAGCCATGGGCTCTTCTGAGGGTCAGTTGTCAAAAAAGCTGTGACTTAAGAAATTCTACTTCGCACCACATAGATTAGCAAGTGCTGTGTAGTGAAAAGGACAGCTCATCTCGACAGATTCTTTCCTCATTCTTCCAAAACCTCAAATGAAAGAAAAATAAAAAGAAAAGCTCGAATCACATTTGAAAGAAGGTTACATTTTTGTTTTACAGTGATCGCTCCAACTCTGTCAAAATGGCAAATTGTTACCACAGGGTTCAACCAACAAGCACCAGGGAATTCTAATGTTCAAAACGAGCTGCATTAAAAAAATAATTTATCTACTGGTGCAAGAAAATGCCTTTGATTTTAATCAGTGGCAAGGGTTTGAGACTCTCTTCTCATTTCCTTCGAAACAGCAGCAAATGAAGATAGTGCTGATGGTCCTGGAGAGCATCACATGTTACTGAAATAGACTGAAATAGACTCTTGACAGTGTGCAGCTCCCAGAGGGGCTATTCCATTTCCCACACAACATAATAGTAATGATCTTATGAAGAAATTTTGCCTTTATGGAAACTGTTCATTTTTAAGAACATTCTAATGTCAGGCTAAGTGTGAAGCTTCCTAATAAAGAAATAAAAGAAAACAAGGATTCTAATTAAAAACATTGTTTAAGGAGGCACTTGTGAGATAAAAGGAATCACACTTTGTGTGGAAAACTTAATCATCTATATTGCTAAAAAGCACACTGCAGACTATTCAAGCCAGTTTCCCTGACTCTATTTCTTGTCATTGTCGATGTTCTTCAAGCCTGGCTCTTTGGGGTCCAGCTCCCCTAAACTCCAGCTGAGCAGTTCCTCCCTTTAAAGTTAGTGTGAACCAGATGCCCAGAAGGGCGATGAATGTTCAAGGAATTCCTAGCCTATTTTTTTTTTTTTTCATTTCGCCTGGTTTGGAAAATGATGGAGCAGTCTTGCTGTCTGGGAGGTGCTGCCCAGTTTCATGTCCCGTCTGTGAACAGAGAGGACAGGCCTGGGTGCTGCCTAGGCACTAACCAATGAGAGCAATGAAAATGTTTTCATTAGAATTTTAGGAAATTATGGGGCTGGTTGCAAGAGCTTATATGTTTACCACTTCTTTTATTTTTCTGAGGTTTCTTTTTTTCCCTTGACTATGGGAACTAGACTCAAGTTATTCCTTGCTGCTTATGTGAACCTGGAGTCAGCCTGGCTGGATTCAAATGCCCGCACTCTCCCATTCTGTGCCCTTGGGAAGTAACTTTACCTCCTTGCACCTCATTGCCTCTCCTATAATGTTGGATTGATCCTTGTATTTATCTGATAAGGGCCTTTTTTATATATTAGGTCATCAAATTCATACCCCCCCCAAAAAAACCCTTTATCAGTGAGGTTCTAATATTATTCCTATGTTACAGAGGAGGAAACTGAGGCTCACAGAGGCTAGTGAGTTACACATAGCCCACATGAGAGGATGTATGGATTTGATGGCACACAGTACAGTACCACCTAGACAGGCAAGGTGCGGTATACATTAGCAATTGGTCATTATAGTTTTAGATTATCCCATGATATTTTAAAATAGCAAACAGAAAGGTAGCTACAGATGGGAGCCTGGGGAGCACCAATGATTAGAGGGCCAGTAGAAGAAGAGAGAAGGCAGTTACCAGTAATAAGGACAACAACAACCAGCAGTTTGGGGGTTCTTTCTGTGCACCAGGCACTATTCTAAGTGTTTCACATCTTGACCCATTTCACATTCATAATAACACTCTGAGGCAAGGAAGCACTCTATCTACCTATAGATGAGAAGATTGAGACACAGAGAGAGAGGTTTGGAAAGTTTCTCAAGGCTAATCCATGGCACTGCCATACCAGCAGTCTGGTCCAGCACCCATTTGCTTAAGCATCACACTGAGCTGCTGTCTAAAGGGAACAAACAAACGAGGCTAACAGGTGAGGGGGAGAACAAGAGACATATAAGACCAAGGAGAAATGGGGTGGTGGGCAGTATTAAATGACCTTTTACAATCCTGGTCCTGGTGGAAAAGAGAAAACACTCCTGAACTTGGAAAATTTGAGGCAAGTTTAGTAAAGGGATTATTTACAAAGTTGTGGGCTGGTATAGAAACTCAAAAGTAATAATAGAATATTCAGTAAGGTAACAGCCAAGAATGAGATTCGCACCTCTGGGCCTGGATAGCTGAGAAAAGACAGTGACTACTGAGACCCTGAGGAAGACAGACAGGGAGGATGGAGAGAGAGAGAGAGCTGTATGGAAAGGATCCCTTAAGAAGAGCCGTTACTTCTGTCAAGGGCAGTGACCTACCCTCAGCATGCCCACTGAGAGGGAGTGGGAAACATATACCCAGGGCTGACTCTTTCCCCCTCTCCTATAGTTTGCTAGGGCTTGTGTGTGCTACAGGCTATTGAGTGGCTCCAACTCCTGGCGACCCTCTGAATGAGTGAAGTCCACATTGTCTTATCCTCAGCAGCCCTGCTCAGCTCCTATAGATGCATGCCTGTGGATTCCTTTATGGAGTCAATTCATCTCATGTCTGGTCTTCCTCTTTTCCTGTTGCCTTCTATTTTTCCTACCACTATTGTCTTTTCTGAAGAACCCTGCCTTCTCTTGACAGCTTTAGTTTTGTCATTGTTGCCTCCAGCGATGGTTCAAGCTTAATTTGCTCTAGGACCCACTTCTTCGCCTTTCTGGTGGTCCGGAGTATCTGTGGAGCTCCTTCTAATGCCAAATTTCAAAAGAAACAACTTCTTCTTATTAGTTTTCTTTACTGTCCAACTTTCACAGCAGTGCGTAGTAATTGGGAATGCAAGGGTGTAGATGATCTCAGTCTTGCTGTTTAACGCTGGGACTTCCCACTGGCCAAACCCAACTGGGGTAACCAGAGGGCAAAGAAGGTTGTTGAAACACCTGGTACAGTTCAGCTCCCAGCACGCGGAGGGGTGCTGAAGCAGGGCAGGAGACTTAAAGAAGCACACAGAGGCTATCCAGCAGTGACTCAGAAAGGTTAAGTAAAATAAAGACCAAAAGTTTACTACTGGGTTTAGTAACTCCAACACTACTGGTAACTTTGTTGAAAACATTTTCCATTAGAGACCTATAGTGCTGGAGAAGCCTGAGGGCTATGAGCTGAGTAGTACATGGAAAGTGACACAGTGGAGTCAGTAAACAGAGATTGTTTTCAAAAACAGTGGCTACTCAGGAAGGACAGAGAAAACAAATAATGGAGGGAGAGAGGAGAGGAGTAACTGGAATACAGATGATAGAGCAAGGTCTTTGGGAAGTTGAAGGAGCCAGAATTAGGCACCTCTTCCAGTGAAATAGGGAGGAACAAGGAAGGGGTCCATATGGATGTAAATCCACATGTTCTCGTGGGGGACAGGAAGCAGATTGGTTGATATCAGCCATTTTCTCCTATAAAACTAGAAATGAAGTCATCACCTAAGATTGATGGGGAAGGCATTACAGAAAGGTTGTGAGTAGAGGATGGTACTTGAGGGAACGTCATAAGAAATGAGAGAAAGAATTAATCACAATCAAACAGAAGGATTACTTGGCTCAGGTAGAAGATGAAAATGCACGAACTTGGATCTCTACTGCTGTGTGTTTCCTCCCCGGAACCATGTATGCCTGGATGTGGGAAAAGGGAAGGCAGATAATTGGTTTGGCATTTACTCAGTCTGGAACAGCAGAAATAACGAAGGCAAAAGAACTGAGGATGTTGATGAGAAGTGGTATGAGAGATAGAGACTGGTTCTAGGCTGAACTAAGAAAAAATTGGAGGCTAATTAGAGAAAGTTGATGATCTGGAAAGCTTGGGGAGCAGGAAATAAACATTGACCAGTAAATGGTTGAGAGACAGAGCTGGAAGGACAGTTCATAGTTGGAAAGTGGGATGGTAGAATTTATGATTTGAAGTGATAAGTTCTCGGTATGGCCATGAGTTAATCATCATGTTTATTATAATCCATTTTCAACAGCTTATCAATGTTGTAGGTGAAGTGAGTACAGAATGTCACCCAACTGAAGAGTGGGGGGCGGCAGGGAGAAGGGAGGCATGACCTCCAGGCACTAGGTCTGGAGATGACACTGGGCCTACAATGCTTAGAGAGGCCCTGCATGTGGAGAAATTCACAGAGCCTGAGAGTGCAGGTCATAGCTAGGAGTGGAAAGAGAGTTGAGAGGCAAGGGAGAGAAACAGGATAGCAAGGAGACATAAATGCATAGGGTGTGGCAGCTCACAGGGTATATGCCCTCAGAGAAGGCGACACTGCATCACCAGCTCCCCACCAGCAGATACAGCAGAGGATCAGGCACGGGACAACTGGCCTCCACCTGCACTTGCGTGCATAGTGTGCAGACTCTCGGCAGTTGGAACTGCACTTGGAAATGCTCCTGAACATTCTTTGGAAGCTGCTTAACACCTTTAATCAGGGATTTCCATTCTCTCAGGAAAAAAAATACTTTTTCATGACACCAAGAATAGAATTTGACCATCTCTTAATTCTGAGCTTGTAAAGAATTTATTCCAAAATATTTGGGATGTCACTACTAATTTTAAAGATTTTTTTAGGGGTTAGTGAAGGAAGTAATCAAAACATTTTTTTAATTAGAAAAAAAAATTAAAGTAAAGGAAGGGGATCAAAATTTAATTGCTATATTTTTCATGTAGAATTAAATGCAGTTGGGCAGTTCTGAGAAGAAATTAATAAACAAAGGGTGAAAAAGATGGAGAAGCAGAATGAAGAGACTGTTCCCAAGCTGAGGTTTCTTTTTGCCAACTTTCAACAAAAAGCAAAGCTTAGCTCCAAAGCAGAAGCCTTTGAGAGACAGGTTTAGAATAGTAATGTAAAAAAAAAAAATAAATCCAAAAAACAACTACAACAAAAATGAGGCGAGTTGAGGAGACATTTCTCTAATGTAGTTCATCCTCTGCAGGTGCTGGCAACACCTGTAATGAGACTATCCATGACGTAAAGCTTTTCAAATCACATTACACACCATATTACATTCACAAACTCATCACCATCCCCTTGTACCCTCTTCCCCCTAAAATGCGGGAATAAGTAATATACTATTAAACTCATCTCTGCTTTCTACCTAAAAACATTAAAAGGAAAAAGGAAAAAAATAGCTTCCACCATTCCACTATTAGCAGGGGTAATTATACATAAAGATATATTCAGAGTGATTCAATAGAACCCCTCATATAACCAGCCACACCAATCTATTAAAAAACCTGAAGATTATGCATTGAGTGGATCCTATGAAAGATAAAAATGAATGAGAAATCTTAATTTAATTCAAATGTGATTACTACAATAGAAGTGCCCATATTTGGAAAATGAGATAAAATTCTTTCTGAGAGATACACAACATCAGAGCTTTCATTCGTTCATTCATTCATTCATTCATTCATCATGAAATGAATATATACTGACCATTTATTATATGTAGGACATAAAAGTACACAAACTCAAAATCTAGGAAAACCCAAGGAAACACTGTATGTCACTTACATTTTATGGTCTGTGACAAAGGTGGCCAGTAATTGGATATTCTCTTGTCTTCTCTCTTTAATCTGCCTACCTTTAATATGAGCCTAGTATAAAATTTAGTTAACCTAGTTCACAATGTGTTTGAAGTAGAGTTTTATCACCTGGCACACAACTGTCTTTAAGAAAATGACATGAGATGATGAATTTCATGGGAAATTCCTTTTGGTATATAGAAAATATGCATGCCTTTGACTCCTTATCTATATCTCCTCTTTGATTCATTCATTCATCAAATGTAAGTTCCTCATCTACCAAGCACCAGGCAATTCTTGGCACTGGTGATACAAAGAAAAATGAGAGGAAGTTTTTTCTTTAAAGAAGCTTATCATATGGGATTAACAAGAAGATAAAACATCCCAGCACAAACAGTTATAGGGGTTAAGATAGCCTGGGCACAGTAGGACACTAGGGACAAAAGAACACGGAATGGCTAGGACAGTTTCAGGAAATGATTCATTAAGTTCATGACTTATACACTGAATTTGATTGACAAGTAGACATGTTGGGGGGAGAAAGGAGAAAGACATATTCAGGGGAGTGGTAAGAATGACGGCATACATGGGTGAGGAAACAGCCTGCTATGCTTGGGGAAAGGTAAGCATCTCTTGGACCAAGTGGACGGGTCCAGAGTTGATGGAGGGCTGGAGAGCATGAGCTGGGAAGATGCACCAGGCAATGGGAGTGGGCAGGAGGAGGTGGTCCTTACCAGCAGACAGTTCCTCTCTGCTACAGCAGCCAGCGGTTTTTTTACTGGTGACATCATTCAAGCCTACCTTTCTTAAAGACTTTTACAAAACTAATACAGACTTAGAATGATGTGTGGAGAACCTGAGAGATAATTCTAAGATGGTTATTTAAAGTGATTCTACAGTTTATTAATTAAATACACTGGAACATTTCTAGAAATTGCTAAAATAAAAAGCCTACAGTTGCAAAATAATTGACCTAACAGAGCGGAAGATGGCGGCGTGATAGGTGGGAGCGGAATCCACTTCTCCCTGCACACGGGTGAGATACCTAGCTGATCCTCTGAGGAACAGAGGGAATAGCCAACGGTATCCAGCATATAAGAAGATTGGAGATCAGGATTTGGAAAGAACACTGAAAAAAACACGGTAGGGAGCGTGCTTCAGGACAATAAAATCCCT
>VMDR010011766.1:0-27834 GCA_007922815.1 Macrotus californicus | reverse complement strand
CCCCTCCAACATAAATGGGCTTCCTCCCCCAGCGCCCCACCTGTATCAACAACAATGCCTGCACACAATTATCTTACCTTAATGAACTTAATCTTTAATTTCCCAGCTTGGCCCTGGTACCCAGCCTCTCCTAATACAGGAAGTGGGACTGTTTGAGTCCCGAGAGCCGTCTTCCTCCACCAGCGAGGGAAACTTTAGCCACGACAAGGATTTCTGCCCCTTGTGGGACTGTCAAAAGCAATAAATATTTTTCTTTTTATTCCATCATTAGACCCTCCTAAGAAGGCCTCCCCATTGTCCACTGTAATTCCCAGAGCTCTCTGAGCAGGGGCGTTATTGTGGAAAACGAATCCTGAAGTGTTAACAACCCTGCCAAAGCGGCTACACTTTTTCCCCCCCTCCGAGGGCGTAACCGTTAGGAATGTGTCGCCTCACCATAGCCTGCTCGGCAAAAAGAGCACTTGTGTTTTTTAACACTGGTCTTTGAGGAGGATGCTCAAGTTAAAGCATTGTGGCCACTGTAAATAGATGCACTCAGCAGAATAGAGCTTCTTCATTCCTAATTAGGGAAGTAACTCTAGAAAGACAGAATGTCACTTGCTAGGCTGTGCGTATTGTTGAGTTTGTGCTCGCCCCCACAATGTGAGGTAATTGGAGTTGTACCTTTTAGAAAGCTGCTAATTTCACATAGGAAGTGCTAACAAGACCTTTCTGGGCCATGTTTTCCTTCTTCCTTTTTAAGGAAGTTACAGACCTTCAGTAGTGGGAATGGCTGAGCCCTGGCCTGGCAGAGGAAACAGCAGTAATGAACCACTTCAGCCCGCAGTTAGAAAAAGGAGGCCTCATTTTGGAGTCCTGAGAATACTAAGCACAACAAAAGGTTCTGTTTAAGCTTGTTATCCAGGACATTCTTATAGGCTACACAGCTTTCCCTGCAATGACCCTCTCCAAACAAGTGCATCAAGTTTGAGCAAATAGAAACACGCAACTTTCAAGGCTCGGAGTTATAGTTTTCTTTACAAAGCCATTTATATAATGTAAGCTGCAATTAGCATGGGACAGAGCGAGGAGATTTAGGCTGGAAAGTTCTTTTAACAAAAGATAGAAATTAGTGGAATAAGTAACAGTTAAATATCGGCTTCAGATAACTAGTTGAAAAGACCTTTTAAATCATTTACTACTAAAAAAATAAAATAAAGTGATTTTACCTCAGACCTGGTTCCAACCAAAGTGTGGTCTTTTAAATCACTGAACTGATTAATCTTACTAATTTTAAATTATCCAGCAAGAATGGATTGGAGCAAAAAAAAAGAAAAGTCCACACCCCCCCAAGTGAAAAGCACTGCAGCTTTTAAGCCTGACAATTTCATCAAAATGTCCATAGGAATTACATAAAAAATTCAAACCGTAATGAAATAAATTGCTACTTACATTATGAGAAGTCTGCAAAAGCTTTTTATAGACTTGAAATGCAGAAGTTATATAAACTGCACAGTAAAAAGAATTAGAAATTGACCTTTACAGATCAAGGGCTAAAATTAACAGTCTTCAGGGGGAAAAAATTCCCAGTTCACAATGGCTTTTAATGCCATTTTTTTCCCCCCTACGCTCATTTATCTAATAGCCATGGCAAGGTTAGGATAAACAATGAACAGTATGTTTTCACATTTTCCACCTTTTGTGTCCTCCATATGAATTTCTAAAACACTTAAGAGAATAGATACATAAACCTGTGACCTTCAAATGAGCTTTTTGATACTCTCAACATTTTGAATAAAAAGATCAGAAAATGGAACCACTTTTACACAGTAATGAATTCCATTCTGTTGGGTAAACAAAGCTAAATTTTAAAACAGAGACCTGACGTTTGTATAGCTCGAGAAGCTATTCTGTTCTTTTGGGGGTGGGCAGAGGGAGGGAGGGGATATTGTCGGTACTTTACAGTGGGATAAATAATGGCCAAATCTACAATTCACATAAAAAAAAAAAGAGACAAATCCATTTGGCCCTGTTCAACAGAAAGCCCCCGTTTCCAAGACAAGGACAACAAAAATGCCCAATTTTTATGACAATTTCCCCCCACCCCGTGAACAATTGATCCATCTCACAGAAAAGGGGGAGAGGGTGGGGGAGGCCCAGGCCGCCATTATGGAGCTAACGCTTATTGACGGGAGCTACAAGGGCCTCCAAAAGTTACTCCAATTTCCGTCGAGCTTTTGTGCATCCGTTGTCCTGTCTGAAAGGCTCAGTTAGGTATTGTTGCAAAAAAAGTCTGCATCCACATTTGTTCCCCTCTAATTCATACTCCGCATTGTGAAGTTTTGCTATTCACGGGCTGATTGGACAACAGCCCTGACAATGGCCAAGCGATTAGTCTCTCAGCATGGGCTGGGGTTGTGGGTATAAACCTAGGGATGGGGCTGGAATTCACTGGGGCATTCAGCTTCCTCGCGGGGCCTTCCTGAGAGGCCGTGCCTCCTTTGCTGCAGGTAATGCATTCCTTCAGACCGGGGAAACCGAATCCTTGTAATTAGCGTGTCCAGGACCGGGCAGGCCGCCCCCTCCCAGCAAGGCGGCCCTCGGGGGCCCTGAAGCTTTCTAAGGGGCTCAGCCCCTGAAACGCTCCAGCCAGCCTCCTCGAATTGAAAACTTTCTCCGGCAGCTCGGTGGGCCTGAAAATCAGTGCACTGGGGAGGGCTGCGATCTGCGCCACTTAACCCTTGGCAGGCCGGCCGGGGAGGAAGCGCCTCCCGCAGCCCAGTGCGGCCCCTGCCCCTGGTTTGGGCTGGAACCTCCGCGTTGCTTATTGCACCCCGCGGCTGAGCACGTCGCTAAGAGTATGGATAGAAGTCAGTCTGGTGCTTTCCTTGTCAGTAACATGAATTAATTTACATTTATTTCCCTATTGTTTTATATCATTTTATGACAATGTGCTGCATAATATAATTTAAATCTTTAATGTACAACTAATTCTCTACCATTAATTTGTCAACATGATTATTGGCTATGCCACCCGCAAAAGCAGGCTGGCTTGAAATATGCGTAAGACATTACTGTGTTTTTTACAAAGGTTTACATAGGAAATGACAAAGATTTACGAAAGGTTTTTCCATGGACTGTCTATAGTCTTAGGAAAACTACAATTTCATTGTGATTTCCACTTAAACTGAGGAATTCTAGATCTCAGCAGGGAATAAGACACATACACGGCCCCTTTCTTGAATAAATTAATTTGGGCAGCGTGGGGTTCCCGCAGCAGCACCTGGAAATGAGCGGTGGCCCAGCCCTCTGGCCAAGAGGGATCCCCCAAGACTGGGCTGGGGACTCCTGAGCGTGGGGAGGGCCGTGGGCATGCAGCGGGCACCCAGCTCCGGGTGCTCCAGGAGGTGGGAAGGAACTCAGGGTGCCAAATGGGCTGCATCTCGTTCCTGGGGCACCTGCAGTGTTGGGAACTTAAAAAAGGAAAGTGTGGTGCCTGTAGGCGATGCATTTCTGAGATGCTCTGTCTTTGGGATGCCCCCAAACTTCCCCGCAACCCAGCTTCCCTCCTTTGCCCGCTGTGGAGGCATTCTGAAGAAACTGGTCCTTCCCTCCGCAACCCATGAGGACAGGCGCCCTTCAGCTACCAGCCAAGTAGTAACACCCAAATGTCTGCACCATGGAAATTAAAAAAGAAGAAGCAACACCCCAAACCTTATTAAGCATTCAAATACAAAAATTAAGATATCCTGGGCAAAAGAAGTGTTTAGACAAAGGCTGTCTGCTTCAATTTCCCCGTTAAGCAGGGAGCCGGCTGCTTGGAGCACAGAGAGTGCGGGTAGATCCTATAAATTAACTGAAAATCCCTCTTCTCCGAGCCCAAGTTATCTCTCCGTTGCCTGCAGCTCTGATTTAGAATGGGAGCCGGCTTGTTTACCGGTTTAATTAACGCTCCTTTCCAAGCAGGGAGGAGGGAAGGGAGATGAAGTGACTTGGTGATAAACAGGTGTAGCCCGACCTACATGTAGCCCTAGCGGAGCTGACAGGGCCTGTGGCAGCCTCATCAGGCTTGACTGGGCCTGACCCTGCCAGCAAAAAAGGTAGATGGCCCAGTTGGAAGCGCAGTAGGTGAGCATTATTTTAACTGCGGGCCTGTGATTGGAATGGCTTAAAGGGACAATCAGCACTTGGGTTTTTTCTTCTTCCTCCAGAGTGCGTTCTGATTCTTTCCTGTTGCCGAGCAGAGAAGAAACAGACCTTGATGATATAGGTCACAGGCCTTTTTCCTCCTCTTCCTCCTGCTCTGCCTCAGCCTTCACCTCAAAATGTAAGGGAAGAGCCACTTCAGGAGGAAACCTGGTTCCCGCAGCTCACCAGGGACCGGCTTTCTCCTCTGAAAAATCCCTGGGCATTCTCCCTTTATTTACTTATTTCGGCTTTTAATTCCAAGAGCCTAAGATCTGGGATTGGAGTGTCCGCAGCCTACGTGTTTCTGTGACCTTACAGATAACGAGGAAGCTTGGATGGAAAATGAAATTCAAGAGCCAGCTAATTTTAAAAACATAACTAAAAACTCATTCCCGAGGGGCGAATGGCAGTTTCTGTAAGCACAGGCTGAACATGTTTTTAAATTAATAACTAGCCCTGGTATTTGCTAAATGATGGATGTATCAGGGGGGGGATATTTAGTCATTAAAAACAGCAGGAGCCCAAGGTGAGAATATATGTTTCAGGACTTAGAGTCACCTGTCTGCTTTGCCTGCTGCCCTTCTTCCAGCTGGCATCCTGGAGAAACAGAAGTGAAACCAGGACCTGTCAGCCATGCTGGACTTTTGGAGAAGAGGCTTACAAAAAAACAAAAACAAAACAAAACAAAACAAACAACCCTGCCGCTTATTGAATGCCTGCTTGATGACTCCAGGTGTTAATGCAAATTCTGACAGGTTCCCTGCAAGGTGGCTATGCTCAACCCCAGTTCTGAGAGGGGTTTAGAGAATTTTAAGTGGTTTTTCCCAAGGTCACAAAGCTAGTCAAATGCCAGAGTGGGGAGGAGAACCGGGGTCTCTCTGACCCCAGGGCCCCCAGCTGTTTTCACTCCCTGTGAGGTAGTAGTGACCCTAGATACCCACAAGCATGTGGAGACAGGGATTGGATTCTAGATAAAGATGGGATGTGCCTGTGGTTACAGGAAAGATCTTTCTGCCACCTGGAGAATTCCATACCCAGTTCATGTTCAGGTCTATGGGGTACCTGACACACGCATAAGGACTAAGTACTTTGCAGAACAAGAGAGATTTCTTTCTGGAAAAATTTCAACACTGGGAATAAGGCTCTTTCAGTTTCACTGCTGGTTCCACCACCCACTAATGTGTGACCTTGAACAAGTCACCTACTATTGTCTGAGTGAAGGCCCCTCATCTCTGATTGGGTACATTAAATACCCAATCTGCCTCACGTTGTGGGTTGGGGCCAAAATGAGCTGATGTGAGTTCAAATGCGTTGGCCACTGTGAGGAGCTGTTCAAACATACAGTTTTGTGACCAACTTCCCAGAGTTGTGAGGTATTAATTAAGACTATATGTGCATGTTTTGAAAGGAGTGAATTACTATACAAATGAGGGTATTTATTTGTTATTAAAGATGAGAGCCCTTGCTTCCTAGTTTCTAAACATGAAAATCCAGGCTGTATTAACAGCGGTGCTAGAAGAGCTAATGCATCCTAAAATCATAGAATTTTGATGGAAGAAAACATTATTTTCAATAAAGGTTGCAATATTTTATTGGCAAAAAAAATGATATTAATGATGGCTAATGTGATTCACTATATGCTAGACAATGCTTTTAGTACTTGATACGTACCAATTCATTCTCACCATACATCTATAAAATAGGTCCTATTATTGTCATACCCATTTTATAGATAGTAAAACTGAGACACTAGGACATTTGGTTACATAATTCACAAATAGCAGAACTATTGCCCTGACTGGTATAGCTCCGTTGGTTGAGCATTATCCCACAAAGGAAAAGGTAGCTGGTTCAATTCCCAATCAGGGCACATGCCTGAGTTGCAGGTCTAGTCCCCCATCGGGGTGCGTATGAAAGGCAACCAATAGATGATTTTCTCTCATATCAATGTTTCTCTCCTCGTCTTTCTCCCTCCTTTCCCCTCTCTCTAAAAATAAATAAAATCTAAAAAACCAAACCAAACCAAAAACAAATAGCAGAACTATCACTTGAACCCAGGCAACCAGGCACTGAAGTCCACATACTTAATCACTGTGTTATATTGTTTCTCATGAAAGAGTGTCCATATTATCCTGACATCTTCAACCTAATTTTTAAGATGAGGAAAATGAGGCTTGGAGAGGTTAAGTGATTTGCCCATCTTCATATATCTGTTTCATGGCAGAGCTGAAAGCAGAGCTTGGGTCTTCTTATGCCAGTGGTGGTTCTATGTACTCGTTTAACGAAGTTGCTACTCACTTCACCTGGCCTTCAGCTCCCTCTGGAGAGACAGACTGCCTGGGTTTCAATATTGGCTCTAACACCCCGGCAACCTCTCGAAGCCTAATGAAATAACACACAGAGCACAGTTCCTGGCATATAATGAGTGCTCAATAAACTCTTCTCAAATTAAAAATGCAGGATACAGGAAGAGAAGCATGAACAGTGAGGAGCTCCTGATGTGGAGGTGGCTCTCCCTACTAAGTAAGTTGGCCCAAGCTAAGTTGAAGGAAGAGGCAGACATGGCTGCAAGAGGGGTAGAGCCCACAGGTTGGGAAGGACTCTGAGGCCAGCTGCTCAGACAGTAGAAAATCTTATAGAGTGAGTCTGAGGAGATGGGACATTGAAATCATTGGCCAGCCTCAGGGTCAGAGGAGAGGTGCTGACTGCGGAAGACAGAGGAAGGGGAAAGGGAACAATTAGGAGGGCGGAAGGAAAGCAAGTTGGGGAAGAACAAGAGTAAGAAAACTGGCTGCCTCAGCATTCAGTCCATCGAGTGTGGGTCTTCTTCAAAGTATCGTCCTTAGAGACGTTAGCAATGGTTGTTTCTAGCCCCACAGGGTGAGGAAAGGACGGGCTGATATGAGACTGACTGCTGAGGAGGAACTGCAAAGTTCCTGGCTGACAGGAGGAAGCTGTCCACGGAAGAGAAACACTAGGGGAAGGGTGTGTCTGTGGGGTGGGGGAGGCAGCCTAGTTGAGGAAGAGAATTCAGCATCCCAGGGAAGAGAGAGTGGCTGAGGAGAGAGCTGGGCCCACTGCAGTGGTGAGGCAGCTGCTTGTCAGGTTGCAGCTGCTCTTGAGTAATGGGCCGGGGTGGGCGGGGACGGGCAGATGCTGCTACATGGAAGACAGTGTCAGGCTTAGGGGGTGCTCAGGCCTCTGGTTGGGGGCCTCTAGCAAATATCATGGGGAGGATCCTCTGGTCCAAAGCACAAGTGCCCTGTCCTGCTGGCTCTTTCCCCAGAAGGAAGGACAAGAATTGCAGTGAATCACCTAGAGCCCTGCCCTATGATTCGGTCTTCAGGGATGGGCTGGAAAGCTCTTGGATATTGTCAGGAGAGTGGCAGCATTGCCCACTTGTGATTTCTACCTAGTTTAGAGCGCTTCCAGTTAAAGGGTCTTGAGGTTTGAGGAGACACATCCAATCTGATTTTGGAAATATACCTAAAGAAATTGAAGTGGGAAAAATGTCTGGTCTTTCTATCCCTGCTATCCCCTAAAAGTGTGACAAACTGCAGGTGCTCAGCAGCTACATATTCAATAAATGAACAAAAGGGGTGCTGGTGGTACCTATTGAGCAATCAAAAAGGAACCATAGTTTGCAAGCCACCGTAAGGTGGCTTTACCTCCGCGACCTACACTCATGAGAGAAGGAAAGGTCCCCTCTGCAAGTCAAGGCCTCTGTGGACCTTTGTCCTTTTCTGTTTCCTCATCAGTAAAATTTCCTATTACAATTGGGTATTATAGGGATCAAATAAATTACTTGATATAAACACAAACTAGACTTGTCAAATAAGTAAAGTACTATTACCTTGTCTACAGAAAGAGCAAAGAATATTAAGTGAGGGATTTTCCTACTGGAAGTTTCACACATGTGCTAAAGTAGAAGAATATGATGAGCCCCCACATTCCTATCTTCTGCCTTCTTCCATTATCAATCCATCGCCAGCATTTTTTACCCCTCCTCATCTCCCCCATCCCTTCTTGGATTATACTGAAGCAAATCCCACATGTCATGTCATTTCAGCTGTAAATATTTCAGGGTATATTTCTAAAAGATAAAGGTTCTTTTAAAAACATAGCCATAATTCCATCATTACATTAAAAAATTGACAGTAGTTTCTTCATATCATCAAATACTGAGCCAATGTTCAAATTTCCTCATCTATCTTATAAATGGTCTTTTACAGATGGTTTTGCAAATCAGGATCCAAACAAGGTCAACACCTTGCATTTGGTTATCAGAGAAGGAACATGTCCCAAGGCCTTAGCCTTGTCCTCTTAGCCTGCCATGGTTGGGGGGTAGTCTAGAGGGGCAAGGTTGGCCAAGATCCGACCAGAGCAGTGGTTCCAAATCGTCTTTTGACCATGCACTCATCACATTGAAAGGGCTGTTGGACACTTACCAACAGATCAAGTAGCTGTTCTCAGGTTTGGGGATGTGGAAGAAAGGAATGGTTCTTGGGGTACATATGGAAGTGTTGGGGGACAGACACCTGCTTCTTTGCTAAGGTGCAGTTTAAAATAGAGACTTTAAAAGTAGGAACTCAGTCTAGGAACAGATGGATTTACTAGTGAATTCTTTCTACCAAACATTCAAAGATTTAGTACTTAATCATTCTCAATCTTCCAAAGGATGGAAGAAGAAGCAATATTTCCTAAGTCATTTCATGAGGCCAACATTACTTTGATACCCAAGCCTGGCAAGGATCTCACTCACACACTCACACACACACACACACACACACACACACACACACACACACAAACTATAGGCCAATATCTGATGAGTACAGATGCAAAAATCATAAACAAAATAGTAGCAAATTGAATACCACACATTACAAAGATAACACATCACAGTCAAATGGGGTCCATTCCAGGGGCATAAGAATGATTCAACGTATGCAAATCAATCAATATAATATACCACAGTAACAAAATAAAGGATAAAATCATATGATCATATCAATAGATGCAGAAAAAGCATTTGACAAGATATAAAAGTAGGCACTGGAATTCCTGCCTTGTCTGTCCTTTTCCAAATCTCATTCCTCCTTTAAAGTCCCACCTCCATCACTGGTCCTGCCCTGCTTTTAGTCTTTTCCCTCAGACCAGTCCCTGGAGCGTATGGTGCCTACCACCTTTTTTTATCATTTGGCTTCTAGTAATGGAAGCCAGCCTCTCTTAGAGGGTTAGCTGTTCTGCACACAACATATATCTTGCCTCTTCAACTAAATTCCACATTCTTGGAGCTCAGGGACCTACAGCCTCTGGCACATATACTTGGTCTGAGTACTCAAGACCTGACAGGTTTACATATGAATGTACAATATGGGTATTTGAAATTGATATTCTTTAAACATTTGCTGAAAATTTGCTCAGTGGGGTAGGACAATGCTGATTTGCTGTTAATAAAGTTACAAGCCTCTTCCTATATATTCGAAATAATGGACTGATTTACTACATACACTGAACATACTTGAAATATTTTCTAGTCTTATCAAAATAATATACACATATGGGAATCAAATGGCATACACGTACTTCTGAGAATGCTGCGCCTTCTTCCACTGTCAGACCGCTGCTCAGAGACAACCTCTCTGATCTGTTCGGTTTTCAGTTTTTCTGGGTGTAGGGTATCCAGGTTCTGAGGGGGGGAAAGCACAGGGCGCTCCATCAAACTTCAATTTTAGATAGACAATGTGTGTCCCAAATATCTCATAGTATTGTGCTTTATCTGATAACCCTAGTGGACCCCCCATATCATATGTAGTGACATCCATTATACCTCTAATATATTTATACCTGTTTATTCACTTACCAACTCATTAGACAGTACCTGTGGAATTCGAGTGTGAAAGAATTTCAATATTGAATATTTATATTGCATTCCATTTTTCTACTGTTTGCCTTTGTAACATTTACAAAATATTTGAACCTGTATTTACTGACCCATCAGCTTTCAACAGTGCTTCCTGACTGCTTCATATGTCGAGATAGTACTAACATCCTATCTTTTCTTACTCTCTCTTCCCCTTGCCATGCCCTACCTCTGCCACTGTGCTAGTACCTAAACAAGGTCGTTAACATTTACGTTCTTTCCTGCTTTACAACTTGTCTTCCCAGCTTTGTCTAAAGGTTGACTCTTAAAATAGGAAATGGATCATATTTACTTTATTATTGTTATTATTATGTGATTATGTAATTTTTATCTAATAATAGTATAATGTTAGGATTACATATCCTGTTCCAGTCAGTGTCATCATCCCCGAGCTTCTCCAAGGAGAATGTTCCTAGCACCAAGTCACGTGGTTCCTCATTCCTTACACTTTATTATTAGTTTGATATCCTGTCACTTTTAGTTTGCTTCATATTCTAATCTTGAATTTTTTTTACCAACCCCAGCCCTAAGTTTTCCATTGCATTTCCTTTTTCTTGCTTTACTTGCTATTATCATATTCTTATTTTAAATCTATCAATTATATTATCAAATCTGTCAATGACTGCCTTCCCCTCTTCCCCGAAGTCCTTTGTGATCCTGTTTCAAGGTGGGCTGATTGCTGTCCAGGCTTCTACACAAATGTCACCTTGAGACTTCTCCTCACTGCTCTCATAGGTTACACATTGGCTTCTCTTCTTCCTTGAATCTTTTGTCCTAGTTTTACTGGAGGATAGCCTCAAATAACTTCCCGAGAAAGGGCATGTTGGAGAGAAACTCCACGTACTCTTGTTTATCTGAAAACCCTCTTGTTGTCCACTTGACTGATAGTTTGCATAGAAGATTCTAAACTGGAAATAATTTTCCCTCAGAGTCTTGGGACATGACACCATTTTCTTCTGGCATCTAGTGTTTCTGAGGAGAAGTCTGATGCCATTCTTACTGTTACTCACTTGTAAGAGACCTGATCTTTCTCTTTGGAGTCTTTCACAATTTACTCTTTATACTTAGTTTTAAAATTTGGTCAGGGTCCATCTAGTTGTTGATCTTCTTCAGTCATTGTGCTGGAAACACAGTGACCCTTCCGATGTTAGAGCTAGTCTTTCTTCAGCCCTGGAAAGTTTTCTTCTGTACTTTGAGAATTCTCTCCTTTGATTTCCCTTTTTTATTTTTAAAAAATTTTATTCATTTTTATATTCTTGTTTATTCCATTACAGTTGTCCCAACTTTTCCCCCTTTGTCCTCCCCCTCCCAGCCCACCCCTGCTCCCACAGTCACTCCCCACACTGTAGTCATGTCCATGGGTCATTCATATGTGTTCTTTGACTAGTCCCTTCCCCTCCCTCCACCCCCCTCCCCTTCCACCATTTACTTCCACCCCCTTCCCTTCTGGAAGCTGTCAGTCTTTTTCATGTTTCCATGCCTCTGGTTCTGTTTTGCTCATTTATTTTGTTTATTAGATTCCTCTTATAAGTGAGATCATATGGTGTTTGTCTTTTACCAATTGGCTTATTTCACTTAGCATAATATTCTCCAATTCCATCCATGCTGTCACAAAAGGTAGAAATTCCTTCTTATTTCTTTCTGCTGCATTGTATTCCATTGTGTAAATGTACCACAGTTTTTATATCCACTCATCTACTGATGGGCACTCAGGCTGTTTCCAACATTTGACTATTATAAGTGCTATGAGTATAGGGGTGCATAAATTCTTTTGAATTGGTAATTTGGGATTCTTAGGGTATATTCCCAGCAATGGAATTACTGGGTCAAAAGGCAGTTCCATTTTTAGTTTTTTGAGGAAATTCCATACTGTTTTCCACAGTAGCTGCACCAGTCTGCATTCCCACCAGCAGCGCAATAGGGTTCCCTTTTCTCCACATCCTCGTCAGCACTGGTCATTTGTTGATTTATTAATGTTAGCCATTCTGACAGGTGTGAGGTGATAAAATCCCATCATGGTTTTAATTTACATCTCTATGATGGACAATGATGTTGAGCATCTTTTCATATGTCTATGGGCCCTCTGTATGTCCTCCTTGGAGAAGTGTCTATTCAGGTCCTTTGCCCATTTTTTAATTGGATTGTCTGTCTTCCTGGTGTTGAGTCCTATGAATTCTTTATATATTTTGGAGATCAAATCCTTGTCTGATATATTATTGGCAAATATGTTCTCCCATACAGTAGGTTCCCTTTTCATTCTGATGATGATTTCTTTAGCTGAGCAGAAGCTTTTTAATTTGATGTAGTCCCATTTGTTTATTTTTTTCCTTTATTTCTCTTGTCCTAGGAGATATACCAGCAAAAATACTGCTACATGGGATATCTGAGATTTTTACCTTCTATGTTTTCTGCCAGGACTTTTATGATGTCATGACTTATATTTAAGTCTTTTATCCGTTTTGACTTTGTTCTGGTGTATGGTGTAATGTAGTGGTCTAGTTTCATTTTTTTTTTGCATGTACTAGTCCAGTTCTGCCAACACCATTTATTGAAGAGGCTATTTTTAGTCCATTGTATGCTTGTGCCCCCTTTGTGAAATATTAACTGACCATAGAGACATGGGTTTATTTGTGGGCTCTCTATTCTGTTCCATTGATCTATGTGTCTGTTCTTATGCCAGTACCAGACTGTTTTGGTTACAGTGGTCTTGTAATACAGTTTGATATCAGGTATCGTGATCCCTCCAACTTTGTTCTTTTTTCTCAAGATTGCTGAGGCTATTCAGGGTCTTTTTTGATTTCATATAAATTTTTGAAATACTTCTTCTAGATCTGTGAAATATGTCATTGGTTATTTTAATAGGAATTACATTGAATTTATAGATTGTTTTGGGTAATCTATAAAATGGACATTTTAATGATGTTAATTTTTCCAATCCATGAACAGGGTATATGTTTCCATTTATTTGTATCTTTCTCAGTTTTTTTCTTTAGTGTTCTATAGTTTTCCAAGTACAAGTCTTTTACCTTCTTCATAAATTTATTCCTAGGTACTTTATTTTTTTGTTGTTGTTGCTATAGTAAATGGAATTCTTTTCTTAGTTTCTCTTTCTGATAGTTCATTGTTGGTGTGCAAAAATGCCATCAATTTCTGAATATTGACTTTGTATCCTGCTACTTTTCCAAGTTCACTTATTAGGTCAAGTAGTTTTTTGGTGGAGCCTATAGCGTTTTCTATATATACTATCATGTTGTCTGCAAATAATGATAGTTTTACTTCCTCCTTTCCAATTTGGATGACTTTTATTTCTTCTTCTTGTCTGATCACTCTGGCTAGGACCTCCAGTACTATGTTGAATAGGGAGTGGTGAAAGCGGGCATCCTTATGTTGTTCCTGATCATAAGGAAAACACTTTTAGTTTTTGCTCATTGAGTCTGATATTGGCAGTTGGTTTTTTGTATATGGCCTTTATTATGTTGAGGTATACTCCCTCTATTCCCAGGTTGCTGAGAGTTTTTATCATAAATGGGTGCTGGATTTTATCAAATGCTTTTACAACTATTGATATGATCTTGTGATTTTTTCTCTTTCATTTTGTTTATGTGATGTATCACATTTATTGATTTGTACCATCCTTGCATCCCTGGAATAAATCCCACTTGATTGTGGTGTATGATCTTTTTAATGTATTGCTGAATCCAGTCTGCCAGCATTTTGTTGAGGATTTTAGCATCTATGTTCATCAGAGATATTGGCCTGTAATAATTTTTCTTTTTTTTTCTTTCTAGGAGTCTTATTAGTTAGGTATTGTATTATTACCTTATATCTTTTATTTTTTCTCTCTCATATTTTCTCTCTTTTTCTACCTTTCTGTTCAATACTTTGTGAGATCTCATCAATTTTTCAGTCCTTCTACTGGATATTTTATTTCACCAATTGCATTTTTAATTTCCAAGAGCTCACTCCTGTTCTCAAACTCCATTTTTAGAATATATTATCTTCCCAACCCTGCCTAAGAATTCTTTTAAAAATTTAAAGCAATCTTCTGTTTTCAGAATTATTTACCCAGGAGTGAGATTTTTTTGCTCTTTTTCATGTATTTCCTTCATGCTGCTGATTCTCCTCATTCCCTGGTCCTTTGTAGTTACCATTTGGTGCTGAATACAAAGGAACTAATGTAGAGGGCGTAGGTTTACTGTGCAGTTGTCTACAGAGCTTGCCTGGAGGGGCTTCCCTGAACCTTCTGAGGTATTCTGTGTAAACTGGCTCCCATGACCTGTTGCCCCTCCCAGAACATTCCATGCATGGCTTCCTTCAGCTGATTCCTCTAATAACTGCTCCTGTACACTTGACATACTCCAGAAACTGGTTCATACCTCTTACTTGGTAGTGCCCTCCTCCCCTCTTCAACATTATGGATTTATATCTTTTGGGAATTCTGAAACTTCATTTTAGTACAATGTTTGGAAGGATGGAGGCAAATATGTATCCTGGGTTCACCATCTTAAACTACAAGGAGATTCAGAAAATTCTGTGGCTTTAATTTTATTTTCTTACAATTTTAATTGCTCCATCTTTGAGTGGCTTGGTTCCCTAAGCCAGGAGGTCCACCTGAGGCTTAGGGTTTTCCTGGAAAAGTGTTATCAGCATCTCCTGGCCCTCACACTTACAATGATACACATAAATTAGTCTGGCTTTCTCAAATATCTTCCTGCGCAAGTCTGAGGTCCCCAGATGATACAATAGAAGGAGCACCATGCTCCCCTTTGTCACAGGGCCCAAGAGGCTTCACACAGCTGAGTGCGCCACCCTTCATCTTTCATCTGCTCCCATCGCCAGCCTGGCATAGCCCTTATGCACCCTTCAGTCTCAGATCCAGTACCTTTTCTTAGAAGAGCCTTCCCTATTCCCCTGACGCAAAGTTCCTCTATCATAAGGGCTCATGGGACAATTTTTCTCTCCTTTACAAAACTCTTCTTACTTCATAATACTTGTGGAGCGAGACCATGTCTATTTTCTGTTCACTTAGATGTCCTAAACACTTGAGCAAAGTGCTGGCACAAAGCAGGTACTCAATAAATACCTCTTGAGTGCACAAATGATCGTGAAGGTGGCCACAACATAAAAATTCCTTCAGCTGAAAAATAACGCCCACGTGCCCAAAGTGCAGCTCCACACATATGCCCCACCTTAGTGGTCCGATGACAACTAGGCACGGACACCCAGGCACTTGTTAGCATTGCCTAAAGCCTAAGTCATGGGCTTCTCATGGCTTCTGAAGCCTCGGTCCTGCCCACGGTGAGCCCAATGGTCGGGGAGGCAGATTCAGTAGCAGCCTCAAGGCTTGAGGCACATCTGGCCTTCCAACAACCCAAGCCTTCTGCAGGGACTTTGTTTGGAACAAAGTAGTGAATCACCTCTGGACCAGCCCCTTGACACCTGGAAGGAGGGCCCAGGAGGAAGTTTCTTAGCTGAAGCCACAGACCCCAGGGGGTGGTCGAGAGGCTGCCCAGAACTGATGGCGACACCCCTGGTTGGAAACAATACACCTCAGCTACCTTTTCTGCTCCGGCTTCCCAGTGGCGAGGCTCTTATTAAATTTGGGATTACCATGTGTAAAGCACAGTCTGAATTTTGTTTGCTCTGCCACGTAACTTGCCTTTCCAAACACTCTGTCAGAGCTGTAGTTAATCTACTGACCAGGGGCTTAACCGGCAGGTGGCCAGGAGGCCCCACCAAATTCCTCCCGACCCTTTGTTACCTGGCCTGGCAGGGAGAGACCCCTTGTTTGGGAAGTGTTTCTCCTCCCCCCGAACATTTTCTGTATTAGGAATCTTTTGTCACCATAAATCTGAAGCTGGGGATTATGACGGGTAGGTTGTCCCCCAGATTGTTTCCTCTAGAGGATAAGGGGAAAAGTTTGTGGGTTGGCCTAATGAAACCTTTATTCGGAGGACAATGCTATTTCCATTAAATTAAAGCTCAAGCCTTAACAATGCCTCAGAACAAACCCAATCTGAATATTTAATTTGGGATGGAAGGAACTGAGTAAATACCTCTCTCCTTCAGTCCCTTTCTGGAGACTCTGCGCAGCAAACCTGAGGAAGCTTCCTGAGTTGTTGATGTCCAGTTAGCAGCTGTTGCTGCCAACATCAAAGGTGGAAAAACCTAAATCTTTAATATTCTATTGACATCAAAGAATCTTGTTTAATCCTAGCATAAAAAAATTCCAGGAAGTAATGCCTAGGTGGCAAATTCGGTCCCAGGTCAGGGTATGTACGAGAGGCAACCAATCGATGTTTCTCTCTCACATTCATATCTCCCTCCCTCTTTTTCTCTCCCTTCCACTCTCTCTAAAAATAAATAAAATCTTTAAAAAAAAAATCCCAGGGGGTGAATGCTGATCAGATAAGCGAATCAACTAAAACCTGTCTGTTGTAAGCCTTGCAACCAACATAGAGCTTTGGGATGAGAACTGTCCCCACCCAACTATGACTCAGGACCTAAGACCCAGGCCAAAGGTCCTCCGACAACAGTGCACTGCCTCAAGCCATACCCAACTTCTTTCTTTATTGTTTCTTCCAAAAGAATCTCTAAGAGAAAGAAATGTCTGAATATTCTTGGTTTTTTTTTTTTAAATGGCTGCCAGGGAATGGAATTTTCTGTATCTCCCTTCTCTACCTGTCATCAGGCAGCGAAGCGACAGACACCCGAGCAATACAATTGTGTGTGGGCTTCTCCACACTGAGAGTCAGCACTACCCAGGAATAATTCCCCCATGGATCATCTGTACAGTTCTCATAGCCTACACATAGGACGTCAGCTGATTCTTGGTCTCCTTTTCACCTCTGGCTTCCTGGGGGAGACCTGTCTTTTGTTCTGACCCCCCAGAGATGGTAATCAAATCCTACTAAGTTTTTATGCTGGCTCTATTTCCTCACTGCTTCTGTCTTCCTCAGTTTTCACAGTCTTTACCTCGAGTAGAGATGAGGCAGCTTAATCGCACTGTAAGGGGGTGAACCATCATGCCCACACACTTGATTTCTCTGTCAAAAACATGGTTTCTACCTTGCCAGTGCAGACGGGAAGGGAACGGAGAGGAGGAATGTTTCTGGCATTGCTCACATAGTGGCCCTTGAGCCTAATCTCAGCCCAGCTGAACCGGCCATAGCAAGCCCATTTGGGAGTAGCTGCTGGGGCCACCGTGCTTGACATCACTTGAGAAATTCTAAACAAGTTACCAACACCTATTCTGGAGTTAGCAATCAAGTCCCAAGGCAAAGGAAGCATTTAAGGCAATTTTGGAGACTGGCCACCAGGACCACCCAACCCATCAGCTACCACTTGGGGGCCTAGGAGACCAGAGCCTAAGTCCAATGAAAGTTCATTTTCAGGTGGGGGTGTGGGTGGTGTGTGTGTGTGTGTGTGTGTGTGTCTGGGGAGGGGAGGGTTGGTGGGCCAGGAATGCAGGCTTGGCACACAATTCTTCATAGATGGCTGACCCTCCCACCCCCAAGTCCAGGTGGGGTCTGGGCTCAGGCGTGCCTGCATCTCGTGGAGTGGATTGCCTGGCATCTGACCAAAGAGTACACATGACAGCCACCCTCTGCTCAGACATGGCTCTCCACCGTTGACTTGCTTTGATAATTCCGCCAATCTAACCACCAAGCACTGGCCACCCTTCTTTCTCTTTGCATTCAGATAGACCTTATTTCTAGGTGGACCTTTCCTCTGCGCAAGGGCATCACAGGCAGAGTGGCCAGGGTGCTTCTGGGCACATCGTTTTCTCAGCAGAGATGGTGCCAGGCCAGAGATGGTCGGGCAGCCAGCTGCCCTCTCCTTAGGAAGGTCATTTCACCTCTCAGCCTCAATCTCATCTGTAACAAGGGCGATACGAACAGCCACGATGTCAGAGGCACATGGCAAGTGCTCAATAAATGTGAGCTGCTGCTCATTTTTCCCTTTGGGTCCTTCTAATCCTCACTTGGGGTTTCTGTTCTTTAAACAGTCCCGTGGCTACAGGAAATGTAATCTCTGAAAACAACTTTTAGCGGTGCTTGTTGGGAGGTCTGGGACATTTCTGCCAGTTCCAAATTTCAACCTAAAAAAGAGGATAGAGATGGGGCCAGAGAGATGGCCTGGGCTGGCTGTTGTCCAGCCTCCTTTCTCTGGCACACCTGTCCATCATCCAGTGCATGTCAGATGCTCAGATGCCGAATGAATGGAGGCACTGGCCCTGGGGCTCTCAGGACCGATCAGAAGGGCCAAGTGTGTTTCAGAGCCCTGCACACACACCAAAGACAGATTGGGACTCTGTTCCCACGCTTGCAACCACGAGTGCAGGTGTATTTTCACTCCGGGGCCTTGGAAAGTGTGCATCGGGTCAGCAGTGCCAATGGCCTCCACTGTCCCTGAATGAAGTCCAGCCCTCTGGACTGGATATATGCCCCTTCCTCACTCCACAGCCCTCAGCTGGCTCTGTGGTCTCCCCTCAACTGCCACTTCCTCCCTGAACAGCTATAAAAGCCTCCCACTGAGCCTCCTACTTCCCCTTTGCCCTGCCCACCTCTATCTTACAGCAGTCAGAGTGAACTTCCAGACAGAGAAGTCAAGACCACGTCACTCCTCTACTTACGACCCTCCAGTGGCTACCCATTGAAATAAAGTTCCCCTTCCCCTTTGTGGCCTACAAGGTCCTGCACAGTCCTGGCCTCATACCACATCTGCTCACTCACCGTGCTCCACCCACCGGGGCTCTGCAGATCTGCTCTGGCCTCAGGGCCTTTGCACTTGCCTGGAATGCTCTCCCTTCATTCTTCAAAGGTTGGCTCTTTCATTTTGGTTTCAACTCAAATGCTGCCTCCTTCAAGAGTGCTTCCTTGACCTGGTATTAAAGGAGGCCCAGTCACTTTCTAAAATATCGATTCATTGTATTGTCTTCACTGCACTGGTTCTGATTTGAACCAGTCTTATCTGTGAATATGTAGATTGCTCTTCTCCCTCCACTAGAATGTCGTTCCGTGAGAGCAGGGACATTGCATGTCTGGTTCACTCTCTCCACTGAGTGCCTGGCTTCTGTTAGGCTTTGAGGGGTGTCTGGGGGATGAGTGAGTGAATGAATCTTCACCTCATTAACCCCACAGTGCTGCTGAGTCAAACATTTCCTGAAACCCTTGCCCCTGGTAGGCCCTTTCCTCCTACTCCCAGGACTTTTGGGCCTTAATACAAATGCTACCTCCTCTTTTATCATGTAATTGCTCCTCAGTTGCTCTCTAAAGTCATTTGCCAGTCCTCATCCATGGATCTACATTATTCGAGGACATGCTGTGTGTCCCCTATGTTTATAGGCACATATAGGCAGGGACCCCACCTGCCTCATCCTCATATTCCTATGGCTGCTCAGCCACACATGTGCCCTGTAGAATTGGGACACCACCTGGCCACAGGTAACATTGTGAAGCTGATGAATGGCTTTTGACACTTGGATTCTCCCATTTATTTCCTTTCCCCATGTCCTGGGGCCCCTTTACTTCCTCTAGGTCCTCCTCACCTTCCCCCCCATTTCACTTCCCCATCCCCATTAAGACGTATTCTCAGAACTTCAACACCAAGGCCATGAGAGTATCACCTCTCCCAAGAGGAGCCTCATTTTAACAGTGACCCTGCCTCGAGCTAAGGGGAAGGTGTTCTGTCGGTATAATCTCATGATCAGTGACAGATTTCTTTCCCACCCAAGAGCTTTCCTGTGCACGTTAAATCTTGCCACGTAGGTGATTTTATGTACTTGTTCTGCATCTGTTGAGCTCAGTGGGGCCACATGACCAGGGCGGAGGCCACTTTCTGACTTCCTTGGGTCTTCCCCTGAGTACTCCCAAGAGTGCTCGGTGCCTGGAACAATAGTATGAACAAACTGGTATAACCTGGAGATTATATCCATGAAAAGAATGGAAATGGGCTTCTTATCCTACAGCCAGGTCCGGTCCAGCTGTGGCTACCTCCCCCTCTGAGAGTGCAAGAGTGTTAGGTAGGGCCAATCTGGAGGCCGAGGAGGCATCAGGACATGAAGCCCCCTGTTCCCAGGAGCCCGGAAACTTGCAGATCATGAAGCTTGAGAGTAGAAACATATGGAGTTTCTATCTTCTTTGTGGTTTGTCCTCCCACACCTAACCATATCCAAGGCCTAATAGGTGGGGTGAGGCAGAAACTGGGGGAAAAGGGCTTGCATGCATTCCTAAAACAGTGGGCTCAGCCTTCTAGGTTGACCAACCATATCTTCATCTGACATTGTATGAAGAAGCCACCAGCAAATCCTCTGAATTCTTTGTGAAACACACATTTTAAATTCGTTTGCTCCTCTTTCCCCATTGCCACTCTGTCCCTAGTTCACACTGCCACCTTCCTTCACCAGGACAACCACACAGCAGGAGTCTCCCAACTGGAATCTCTATTTCCTCTGAACTAGACCCCATCCAGGGTTCAGAGTGATCTTTTGAAAATGTACATATGATTAGGTCATTCTCACTACTCCGAACCCTGCAAGCTGCTCATCGGACTTCAGGTAAAATCCAAACTCGGCAAATCCTGCCATCTGGCCCTCACCACCTCATGACTCTCCTCACAAGGCCCCGGCTACGCTGGCATCAGGCTCTGGCCCAGCGCAGGGCCTGCCCTCCCAGCCCCTCTGCTGATCTCTTCACTCACCATCATCTCTCACCCACTATGTGATTGCTCCTTCTCACAACTGGGAGCCCCCAGAGAGGCTTTCTCCAACCTTCTGTCTGAAGGAGGGCCCCTCTATTATTCTCTGCCAATAGGACCCACCTGCTTTTCCTACCTTTGCTCCAATTTATAATTATTTTATACATGCACTGGCACATTTGTTGTCTTTCTCACTAGACTCAAGCTACAGGTGGAGAGAAATTTTGTCTTTCTCACTAAGCTCAAGCATGAAATTGGGTCTTTCTTATTCACTATCAGATCCCCAGCATCTAACAGGGTGACCAGCACACTATTGTCACACATTTATCAGGTAAGTAATAGAAACAGAGGAGCTTGGGTCCCCACTGTTCATGGGGGTACCTGAGGCAGGTCCCCAGCACTCAGCCTGGGACAGAGCAAGGTGAAACATCAGAGTCATTCCGGAACCTCATGGAGGAGAGTCTCCTGAGGAGTACTCAGTATTCCCAAGGGCCGAGCTAATGGGGGGCAACTCTTTGTTGGCAGTACCAGAGAATTCTAATTCCCTGAGGTGATCAAAATCTTCCACTCTGATTGATAATGGAATATTTTTTATCATGAATACTTTAGAATTGAGCATGGCATAGGAAATTAAATTATCGAGTTCAAAGAGAAGGAAATTGATGTCCAGAAAGATTAAGTAGTTTGCCTAAAGTCACCAGTTATTACTGGTGGAGCCCAGGCTGGAATGCATTGTTGAGTCCACTACATTTTCTCCTGCAGCCCATTCTCTCTCTTGCCCTCTCCTAGGAGCCTACGAGTGATTTGCCTTTGTAATAGGCTGGTTTTCTGAAGGGTGAGGGAGGCCTGTGGGACCTGCAACTGATTTCATATTTTCAAAACGTTAGAGACTGTATGATTCAAAATGTTTTGGGCGCAACATCGTCTTGAAAGTTTTGGCATACTTAGGAATGCAGAAAAGTCCCTCAGAGAGAAAAGATTAAGGACAGTATCACTTATCTATTGCTGTGTAATAAATTGCCCCCAAACTTAGTTGCTCAACAGCACCGTTTACTATCTCGTGAATCTATGAGTATGCACTTTGGGCTCGATTCAGCCGGGCAGTCTTTCTGCGGCCTCTGTGGCTCGCTCATGCCCTAGTCAGCAGGCAGGGCTGCCCCGGGCTGTTTGGTCCTGGATGTCTTCACTCACATGGTTGGAATAATGGGGGTGAGTGGGCCACATGTCTCAAGAGTCTGGAAAGATAGACTAGTTTCCAAAAGCTCAAAAGAGAGCAAAACCCTATGTGAAAGTGATTTTCAAATCTCTGCTTGTACTTATCTTTACTAATATCTCATCTTGGCCAAAGTAAGCCAAGTCAGGTTCAGAATCAAAGAATGGAGAAAGAGACTCCAATTCCTAGTGGGAGGAGCTGCAAAATATTGTTGCCTTTTTTTTTCAATGTACCATAAGGGCCGAGTCAGTATCATATTCATATTGAGAATAATGTAACCATCCTTTGACTCATCCGGTCTGTTGGAGGTGGGGGAAGGAGGCCGTAGGGAGGGGCTAGCAGTAGCTCCAGGCTGTGAGGTGAGGGAAAAGCATTAAGAGCCCTGGGGAATGGAAGTCGGAGACTCGGAGACCCGGAGACCTTTGCCACCTAGGCCAGGTTGTCCTATAGGGCTGGGAGTGGGCTGAGCAGGAGTACCCAGTGGAGAGGACAGACCTTGGGCAGCTCAGGAGCTCTGTGCCACTTCCTTCTTTTCTCTCCTGGGATCATGAGATGCTGCTTATGTAAGTGATTTGGCCTCGAGAAAAAGAGAAAGTGCCTTCCACTCAAAACATAGGCCAGTCAGGGCTGTGGCCTGTGTTCCTAAAAATAAAGCCTGGGTAGGAAAATGAGGGCTGATGCACCTGGAGGTGAAACCATAGGTCAGATGGGCAAAGCTTTTAAATGTACCCTCCCCTGTGTTGGGAATAGCCTGGTGACGTCCCCCAAGCTCAAGGAGAGATGGGCCCACAGAAGGCAGGCTGCAAAGCAAGGTAGTGATGGGCTGAGCTCACTGTCGGATCCTGTCTGCCAGAAACAGGCTGAAGTCCCAAGTTTCCCACATTGGTAGACTGCAAGCCATTAAAAAAATTGAATTGACTTTACAAAGCGGAGGCCTTATTATAGAGATTGGGCGATTCTCACACTGCAAACCAGTATTTTCGCAGCCTTCGGCCAAACGGACCTGGCCTAGGAGGGCGAAGCGACGGAGCCCACCGCGAAGGCAGAGGGGCTGCCAAACGAGGTGAGGGAGGGACGCGGCTCTGAGGCTGTTTTCTTGTAGCTCCAGACAAATTAAAAACCTCCTTACCGGCCATTCATTCTGAGGAGGCCTCTTCCTTCCTCGGCAGGGGGCTGCAGGGCTGGAAGGAGATCGGACTCTGGGAGGCTGGGCCTCCCAGGGCTCTCAAGGAGGGGGAGCCTGCGAGAATGGGGCGAGGGAGGCCCTGACCCCGCGGGGATTGGCAAGCAGGGAGTGGGGGCAAAGTGCAGCCCAGGTCACAGGGGGAAAAGAAATCTCAAAATAAGGGAGTGGGGGAAAGTTCCACTTCCAGTCTAATTATGAAAGAAGCCTGGGTAGAGAGGGGCGGGAGAGCCCAAAGGGGGGATAGAGAAGAGAAGTGGGACGTCGCAAAGAGCAGAGTTTCTGAGGGGGCACCGGCCATTGAAGGAGCCCAGGCCCGGGAAGGTGCCGCCTCTTCACACAGGGGCCGGTTAATAATTGATTTGGGGGGACCTGGAAGCACATTTGCTTGGGACTGGCGAAGAGGAAGGGCAAAATATCCTATGAAGGGTGGGACGAATTGATTTCCCAAAGAACAGCATCATTTCCTCCAAATGCCCTCTCCAGTCCCCCTTAATCTAGCCTGGAGGCAGCAGGTGACCTGGCTCAGGCCCCTGGAGGCGCCTTTGTTCTGGGGCCTTCTGCAGCCCGCCCCGCCCCCACCCCTTGCACCTGGGCGGCGGCCGCAGCGTGCACTTGTCCACCCTTGGCTGGCTCGCGGGGCGGGTGGGCGGATGCCTTTGTATGTGAAAAGCCATGAGTCTTCCAACCCGTTTTCCCTTCGGCCTGACACATTCGCTAATGGTTTTCCTGTTCGCTCTGACAGCCACGGAAACCTGCTCCCGGGGAAAGAATAGCTTAGCCTGCAATATCTGGTAAGACAAGTTTGTGAGCGAGACGACCAAGCGGGCAGACCCTCGGCGCTGCTGGCGAGAGCCCTGCCCTTCGGGAACGCGGCTCTGCCCTCCGATCCGCAAGTGTCCCCGGCTGGGTTCTAACCCTACCCCTCGGAGGCTTGCTAATTTAACTGTGTGATGGTCCACACCTGAGACCTGCCCCGAACTCTCTTTTAGGGCACGACTTGGCTGGAAAGAACGAGTACTGAGTATCAAAATAAGAGTATTAAGACAGGGAATTAGACATCGAAAGCTTTCACCATCTTTCACACATCTGAGTTAAGCAGAAGAAAACTGGAGGGGGAGGCGACCTCCGAGTTAGAAAAAGCAACAAGAAGTAATTAAAGTTCTTGCTAAGTGATTCTGAAATATGTATTTAGCCCTTCTAAATTAAATATCCTGGGTTTTTAAAGAGCGATTTCCCCCAAACATTTATTATCCACGTCAGCAGGGCAGACGGTAAGCCACGGTAAGATTTACAGAAACTCAAAGACTTCCGATGCTAAAGGTTAATGGAAGTGTAATGTGAATCACGAAATCTTTCTGAGTCGGCTCAGTTTACACCGAGGGCTCATTAAAGATGCCGTGGGTACCGCGGGCGGCCGGTGACGTCACAGCGGGGATGTTTAACTGGGCGGGGCCCGGCTGCCGCGGATGGAATTCTTTAAAAATATAAAAGCTTCCCTCTTCCCTTCTGTTCCTCCAGCTGTAACAACTTCACCGACCGTCTGGGTTCCACCCCGAGGATTCCACTGAGAGAACACGTTAGAGGGAATCAGGAAGCCGAGAAAAGGTCGCAAAAATAAGCACCTCAGGAACAATGAAAGCTTTTCTCTATGCAGCAGTGGGGGAGTTGCTAGAAAAACTGGAAAGGTATTAATCAGAAGTGGCTATAAATCCTCTGGAGTTTTGCTCTTATAAAACTCCTCAGAGAAAGTCTTGAAGGAAATGCAGGTCAAAGCCCAAAAAAGCTCTTGATCAGAGATTGCCGGAGGAAAATCTTCCCAGACGCCGTTTAATAGGGCAGCAATCACCCCAGGAGTGGGGAAGCCAAGTACGCTTGAAACATGGTTGCAATTCCTAATAGGTCTTGTCACACTTAAGGCACTGCAAGCTCCATCCAACGAACAGCTGAAGCTAGCCGGCGATTCATAAAGCCGACAGTTTAAAGTTTATTATGATGAAAGCACTTAATGACAGCCATCGCTAGGGGCCCATCATTTATAAAGCTGTGCTGAGTATTAGACATGTAGCATGGCCACCAATTTTGTGTCACAATTGCTACCATAAAATGACCTTTGGTGATTTTTGCTGCATGTGGTGGACAGCTCTTCCTTCACATTAGTGCTCTGTGGCTTTCTTTGCGGACTATTATGCTGTCTAAAGCTTATTTGGCACTGTCGTGAGCCTCAACCCTTGTTATTACCCCGAAGGCCTGTCTTAAAAAAAAAAAAATCTCATGCTCTATTACGCCACTCCAATAATTTACAGTTCTTACCAGCCTTGGTTAGTGTAATATTTTAATGCAAATATGCTTTACCATTGCATTTTATTTAAAAAGAAAAAAAGTTCCCATGCTTCTGGCTGGCGCAATATCCATTTGATGGGAGTTCACTGAAATCAGCCCCTTGTTCCCTGGTCAGGTCTCACTGAATGGGCACTCGTTTGCCTGATCCGTTAAAACACCTCCAGAAAAAAAAAAAAAAAAGGTTAATTAAACTTCTCTTGAGAAAGAGAGATTTTTTTCCCCCCAAAGATCCTATGTGTGATAAACCCACCTAAGGCAGGAACACCAATTCTTATTTCCCTACATCCAGTCCCCGGTGCAAATTTGCATCTGAGTAACATTATTTAATTAGGATTCCATTTGCCAACCTGCTTTGTGTAGTTAGAAAGTGTTTGAATCCACGGCCCCTTTATAGCTCCAATGCAAACCACTGCTGAGAAAGCGGTCTGTCCATGCTATACCACCTTTAAATTGTGTATATAATTTTATAAATGATATAAAATCTGCTTCTAGTCCCTGAAAAAAAAAAAGAAAGAAAGAAAGAAAGAAACACAAGCATGGCACACTGCAATTTTGGAAGGATTTAAAATATGTGATTTCTGCTGGTACCTACTGTATTGGTTTTTATATAAAGCTTTTTTCAATAAGGTAAATTGTTACATGACAAACTCATCTTCCACCATTATCATCTGCTGTTTGTGTTTAACAACAGGAGTCCCGCTCTAACAAAACTGTTGTAATGGCTGTACAAATTACTCAGCTGAAAGCTTTCCACCCAACCAAACAGTATTAATCAGCAGTTCTTATGAAGGTGCTAATTAAAAACAATTTTCTTCCTCAGTTTGCAATACTAAAGCCATCTTCACTTGCACGGTTTCCAATATACAGCTACTGTATTTGCTCACACTTCAGGCCCTCTATTAACTATTGAATCTCCTATTAGTCATTTTATTACGTTTCTGTTCGCAAGCTTGTCGACATTTTAGAAGTCACAGTATGATCTGTTTTATCCATTAAAAAATGTATTAATTGAAAAGTCAGGGGACAAAAAAAAGGCAAAATAGAGACCCCAAGTGCACAGACTTCAAGGGCAGAGAACACACGAACACTCAGTCACAGCCTGGGCAGTGAGCTCTCTGGGTGAAACAAAATCTGAGAGTTAAAATTGGCCTGTTGGGCTCAGTGGTTTGTTCAACGGCAACAGGCCCCTTCTTAATTTGGAAATAGTCCTCTCAGGAAAACATTGCCCTATGTCGAAATTCAGTTTTGAAGGAGACCTAGTCTGACTTTCAAATCAATCTTTTCTCTATGTGATACAATCAGAAGTATGACATTTCATACAGTCTCAACTCAGATTTTCATCTGAGGTGGAGTCAAGGACTGGAGCCCAGATCTAGGGTCTAAACAGCTTAATCTCCCCTGTAAGTGTATCTGTGTGTGTACATGTGTCTACATATACTTTGATTCCAAGTGGCTATCCTGTCCTGCCCCCCGTCCCCCACCCAGCACCCTGCTGGACAGTGCCATAAAATTGATTGGCATCGACTGGAAACAAGTCAAATGCTGACTAAGTGCAAAGACAAACTCCACGGAAACTGGGTTGAGGGAAGGGAACAGTCTATTTCTATTTTAAAAACAAAAAACAAAAGTCTAACCCTTAGGGGAAGGTATGCCCCACTTTGGTAGTGGGGAGAAGAAAAAACACACACCTCTACCCCAACATTGCCCTGCCTGTGGTGTTAAAACCAGGTTCTTCAACTGTCAAAAGCAGTTAACTAGTTTAGGACGGACACCTGGCTGTTGCAGTAGGGGCTCCAGAAGGCCACTAATCCTTCCATTCACTCGGTTAACTGCTGGATCCCCCAAATTGATTCAACAGGTATGCAGTGGTAAATTCAGCCCCTACTGAAGCCAAAGGGAAAATCAGCAAGGGGCGGGCAGCTCGTCTCTGAAAACACCCGAGGAACCAGCCAGAAAAGCTTTTATGGCCCAGACAAGTTTTCTGCTGAATACTGAGCACCTAAATTACCCTTCCCTAATGGAAGTTACATTTTCATGCTCAGTCAAAAAGCCAACAAAATACACAATTTATACAAAATGGCATCAGCCTCTCAGGTAGTCTTTTCTAGCACTTTTATCCCAATTCACAGCATATGTCTTGCTATAAAATAAAGTCTATTTCTTATAACCAACTTGTATGTGGCTGTTCATATCACTGCATTGGAAATGATCATGAGTGATGCTAGAAACATTCTTATATCCACCAAATCTACTTAGTATGACGAAGGAAAATCATGGAGATGCAGTGGGAAGAGGAATGTCATA
>VMDR010011765.1:0-27830 GCA_007922815.1 Macrotus californicus | reverse complement strand
TCTTTTTAAATTTTCCAGTGAATTCATAGCAGTATTGAAACCAGATGTAGACTTCTGTCTTTTAATGTATTATTAGCTCCGTTATAAAAGTCTCATTTTCATCCCTGATTACTGAGTATTTCATTCATGGTTTGTTATCTTTCTCCCACCCTCCTTGCTTGTATAGTGACAGAAATAAAATGAAACCTGTACTGTACTGAAGATAACCTAATTAAATCCACAAATGAAGTACTTTGTTGGTAGAATTTTTCATTGGAAAGGATTCTGGACAGATATCATTAGAAGTGTTGGCTGTGGTGTGAGAATGCATCTAGGACGTTTTCATCTTAGAACTGAAATCTTACGTGACCACCTTCTGTGTAAAGTGGATCCTCCTGTGGGTTTTTTTCCCCCTTCTAAATGTTTTCAGTAAAATCTTGACCATTTTGAAGTGGTTGGATGTGGGTCTATCTGAAGTGATGAAAAGTCAACCATAGAAATAAAAAAGATACTACTTTAAATTATATATATTATTGAGAATAAGTAGTGCTCGGCTGCCAAATAGAAATCAGGACACTTTTGGTTGTTTGCTTGTATGTAAGTGAATTTTTCAAAACACTTATTTTGAAAACAAAATTCTATTTAGGAAAATAGAAAACTCTTTAGGAAACTAAACAAATTTTCCCTCCCTCCTTTCCTTTCTTTAAAACAAAAAAGTCAATATGTGTCTAAAAGATACGAAATAACGTCTAGATCAAGGCTACTGTGCTGTGTCCAATACAAGTTTCTGTTCCCTTCCTTTCTCATCTCCGTTAGTGACACAGGTGTTTTGAGAAGCCGTTGATATAGGTATTGCTGTTACCCAAAGTTCATTTGATACCAGTAATATTTCAAAGAGTCATATAAACATTTATTTCTCCAAAATTTGACAAGGTTTACCTGCATCTTGGCACTTACAAGGCTGAAATTTGGCCCATCACTATTTCCCATTTTTCATATTAAAATAAGAAAAATGGGCCGTGCTTGATTTGTGAGTACTGTTTCATAACTGTTTATTTGTATTTTTCAGTTAATTACTTGAATTACTCTATTGAAAATCTTTCCTTTTTCTGGACAGTGAACTACTTTTCTTATTCAAAGACTAATTGTAATGCCCCTTCCTCTTTCCTGAGTTCATTGCTCTCAGCTGTGGTTCCATTTCACGTTGAAAGTGCTTTTCATAATCGTTTAGTAGAGATTCATTTTTAAATTCAATGTAGAACAGGTGCTCAGTAAATGTTCCTTTTTTTCCAGTGGATGAATGTTATCTAGAGCTTTTTGGAAAAGAATTGCATTCTTAGATCATTTTTACACATGGTTTATGCTCGTCCTTTCTGCCACACATGTGCTGTTAATATTCAGCAGCGTTGTTACCCATATGGTATAATTTTATAATTGATACCTCACTGTTTTAATTTGCCTTTTTTGCTAATTAGTGCAGTTTAATATTTTCCGTGTATGTTACCCAGCTCTATTTTTAGTTTTTTGAATTGTGTATTTTTTTTTGCTTGTTTATTTTTTTGGGTTTAATTATTTTCTGAGGCCGTATGTGAACTCTTTATATTGTAAATAATTCTATGCACTAAATACCTTACTATATTTGCTCTGAATATTTTTCTAAGTTTTCTTAGTTTATAATTTTTAAGTAGAGCTAATAATTCCTTATAATTCTTTGTTTGCATTTTTTGATTAGAAACTGTTCTTCCTGTCGACTGATTTGATACTTTAATTTTTTTCTATTTATATTTAAATATTTTAAAAATATTTATATCATTGAAATATGTTTGTTTTAGTGGGGTTAAATATCTGTTTTCAATAAAATACTCAGAAAACCACCTATAACATCCTTAGTGGAGGTTACTTTTCAGGCCAGGTGAGTCTTCTTATTTGCAGAGCTCATTAACAGGTATACTTGTTTTGTTTGACTGGCACACGATTTAAAATAATGTAAATTTGAATGCTGAGATGAGGGAGCACCCTGCCTGACACTGTTTTCCTGCTTTTTTGTGGTTGGTGTGCATTTTTCCTGTTGTTAATCAGTGGTAGCTGTTCTGATTGATCGGGATGATGGCTGCTGACTTTCTTTATTGGATGTTTCTTTCAGTGATTGTGATATATTTTTGACTATCACCCTTGGAAGGAGCCTTGAAACTCCGTGTTTTCTTGTTTGAAACTCATTCATACATTTATGTTTGTTACATCTGGCAGGTAGAGGTATGCGTTGTAGAGTCAGAAAAAATGGAGGCTTTGCTGTGTAACGGTTGTGTGACGTGTGGTAGACCATGTAGTTTCTCTGAGCTTGTTCCCTCATCTGTAAAGAGGGATGATAATATGTTGCTGTTTACTTAATTGAGTTGTTGTGAGAGTCACATAAAATACTCTTTATAATGGTGACTTAATGTAAAGATTTGAGATATTATACCTCTGTGTTACAGAAAATATTTCTTCACTTGATTATTGTTGTATAAATGATTTTTTGAGGGATAGAAACCTTTCATTTCATAATTGAAGTTAAAAGCTTGAAGTGCAGAGACCACATTTGAGCCTTACTATTCAAATGGATTATTAAAATAGTACTATAGCACAAATAATTTTAAATTAAGGCATATCCAGGTGTCAGTATGAATGTCTTGATATTGCATCATTTTTTGATCAGGGCGGGATATGAAGTGACGGGACTTTATCAAATTTACATATTGGCTTCAAATATGCCCTCTCCACCTTTAACCCTTTTGGTCCCTCTCCTTGATTGCACACTGTTAATTTAGAAAGATTGGGAACATCACATGGGATATCTTCTTTCTTTCATAACTACCGGTCAGTATCCTTTCATTCGTTATTTATCGAGTGCTGACTGTATGCCAGGCTTGGTCCCAAGCATTGCAGATACATCAGTGAACAAAACAGAGATCCCTGCTCTAATGGACCCTTTTCCTAAGTTCAGTGCTGTCCAATAGAAACAAAAGGAGTAGAAGCATAAAATAATACATACTATTATAAACATAATATATAATTTCAAATTTCCTGCTAACCACATTTAAAAACAATTAAATTCTCTTAAATATGAATATATACCTAATAACAGTATTTTATTACTATGAATTACTTAGTTAAACATGAACACATTTTAAATTATAAATATTGAAAAGTGTAATCATATAATAATTATTAATGAGATTTCTTATATTTTGCTTTTTGTACTAAGCCTTGAACTTTGTTGTATATTTTGCATTTATAACATACCTCAAATTTGGGCTGGTACATGTTTCAGATGCTTGGGAGCTACTCAAAAGGACAGTACACCTTGAGAGCATAGGGCTTGCTTTCTATGCACCATCAAGTCAGACCATCTGATAGAAGGTAGAGAATAAATTTTGAAAGTACCAGAATTTTCACTTAATTTAAACTCCACCTTTTGTAAGGCCTTTATGCGCTGACCCTCGCTGGTCTCTCATATTGCATCTAGAAGTAGTGTCCTCCCAAATCGCTAAATTTCAGCCTTCTTTTTTGAATGCAAATGTGGGAGGCTTTTTATTGAATTACAGTGTTTTTATTTTTTGTTTCCTTTGCGTGGTATGTTATGTTTCCAGGTAGCTGGTCACATGATTGGCTCCTGCATGTCATTTAGACCTCAGCAAAAATGTCTCGGGTTTTTTTCAATTTCTAGTCTAAAGAGTGTTTTTCAATCATTCTCTATCAATAGTTCTTTATTTTATTGTACTCATGGCAATTGTCACTGACACTGAAAAAATTTTTTAATGTTATTTATTTTCCAATTACATTTGACATATATTAATTTCAGGTATTCAGCTCAGCGATTAGACATTTATACACCTTGTGAAGTGATTGCCCCAATAAGTCTAATAAGCCCATGTGACACTATACATAGTTATTATTGACTATATTGTCTATGCTGTCCTTTACATCCCTGTGACTATTTTGTAACCACCAATTTGTGTTGCTTAATCTCTTCACCATTTTCACCCAGCCCACCAACCCTCATCTCCTCTGTCAACTATCAGAAGGTTTTCTGAATCTATGGATCTGTTTCTGTTTTGTTTGTATGTTTTGTTCTTTAGATTATGCATATAGTGAAGTCATATGGTATTTGTCTTTCTCTGACTTAACTTTACTTATCACAATACCCTCTAGGTCCATCCACGCTGTTGTAAATGGTAAGATTTTGTTCTCTCTTTTTGTGGCTGTAATATTTCATTGTATATATGTACCATATCTTCTTTTTACATTTGTTTGTTGATGGGCACTCAGGTTGCTTCCATATCTGGGTACTGTAAAGTTGCTGCAGTGAACATATGGATGCATATATCTTTTTGAATTAGTGTTTTGGGTTTCTTCGGAAAAATACCCAGGAGTAGAATTGCTGGGTTCTTCTTTGACTTTTGTTATAGCCTTTGTTTTACAGCCTATTTTATATGGTATAAGTATTGCTACCTCAGCTTGTTTTTTTGTTTGTTTCCATTTTCATAAAATATCTTTTTCCATCCCTTTCACTCTGGGTGTCTTTTGATCTGAAGTGAGTCTCTTGTAGATAGCATTTATATGGGTCTTGTTTTCTTACCCATTCAGCCAGCATTTAACCCACTTGCATTTACAGTAATTGTTGATAGATATGCAGTTAATGCTGTTTTACTCATATTTTTATTTTTTGTTCTTAAAGAAGATCCTTTAACATTTCTTTCAATACTGGTTTGGTAGTAATGAAGTCCTTTAGCTTTTTTTTTGTCTGGGTAGCTCTTTATCTGTCCTTTTATTCTAAATGATAGCTTTGCTGGATAGAGTTATCTTGTAGATCCTTGCTTTTTGTCACTTTGAATATTTCTTCCCAATCCCCTCTGGCCTGCAATGTATTTGGGAAAATCAGGTGACAATCTGAATGGAACCCCTCTGTATGTAACTAACTGCTTTTTTCTCTTTCTGCTTTTAAGATTCTCTCTTTATCTTTAACCTTTAACATTTTAATTATGATATGTCTTGGAGTGGGCCTCTTTAATCCATCCTGTTTTGGACTCTTGTGCTTCCTGGACCTGCATGTCTATTTCTTTCACCAAATTAGGGAAGTTTTCTTTCATTAGTTTTTCAAAAAGATTTCCAGTTTCTTGATCTTTCTTTCCTTCCAGATTCTGGCACCCCTATGATATGAATGTTGGTACTTTGAAGTTGTTTCAGAGGTCCTTATACTTTCTTCATTTATTTATTTATTGGATTCTTTTTTCTTCTTCTTGTTCTGATTGGTTGTTTTTCGCTTCCTTATGTTCCAAATCATTGATTTGACTCTTGGTTTCATCCACTGTACTGTTGTTTCCCAGTGTATTGTTCTTCATTTCTAACTGGATCTTTTTGTGTTTTTGAGGTCCTCACTAAGTTCCTTGAATATCCTTTAACCAGTGTTTTGAACTCTCTCTGCATCTGATAGATTGCTTATCTCCATTTTGTTTAGTTCTTTTTCTGGAGTTTTTATCTGTTCTTATCTGGGTCATTTCTTTGTTTCTTCAGCCTCCCTGTATTTGTTTCTATGTATTAGGTAGAGCTGCTATGACTCTCTGTCTTGGAAGTGTGGCCTAATGTAGTAGGTGTCCTGTAGGGTTCGGTAGCACAGCCTCTCCTCTTACCCAATCTGGGTACAGGTACTCAAGGTGAGCCCTTTGTTTGGGCCAAGTATACCCTGCCTTTGTAGTTGAGTCTTGATTGCTGTTGGCTGGTCAATGGGAAGGATTTACCCAGACCAACAGCTCCAAGGACTGGCTGTGGCCATTGACCACTAACCTACGCCCACCATGTAGGATCAGCTGTTCAAGAGCCCACTCCACAGAGCAGGACCTACTTCATGAGGGCTCTGGAGCCCACTGAGTCCACCTCTTGAGTGGGTCACTTGTGGAGGTGGTTGGATAGTGGTGCTCCAGTGTGGTCTATTGCTGATCACTGGGTGCACAGGCTTTGGGGTTTTCTAAGTGGTGCTGGCCAGTGTTAGCCACTGCCTGTCTGTCTGGGGCCACTTGGCATAAGCTGTAAAGTGATCTGAAGATGGCTGCTACTCATGCTGGCCTTGGAGGTGCCCAAGTGATGCCAGGCTATGAACCTTGATCAGCTGTTGCTAGTTCCATGCCTGGGGCCACTTAACAAGAGGTATTAGGAGACTCTTGGCTCCCTGGGGCTGGCTGTTGCTTTTTGAGAGGATTTAGAAAGATCTGAAGCATGAACCAAGATAAGCCATTCATATGGAAAAGCCACTGTTTACAGCTTAGGGTTACCCATAAGTACGGTGGGGCAGAGCCTCAGGGAATTGCCAGGGTGAAGCAAAGAGTGTGAGTCAGGTTCAAGGAGGCTCAGATGTGGCACCTGCCCATTGGCCTTGTGGCCCTGTCGGGGGAGGGTTCAGAAAGGGAACAATAGCCTCTGCCTGCAGTTCTCTTTGGGAGAAAGCTGTCCCCCAGCTCATGCCCTGATGCCAGACACTTCAGTTCCTTCCTGGATGCTACTGGTGCCTTTCAAGCTGCTACCTTGGTGCTGAAGCTCGGAGGAAGTGAGTCTGAGTAAGTCTGTGTGCGGGCTCTTTAAGAGGAACTGCTTGAGACTCAAGAAGTTTCTTCCACTAACTCAATCCCTACTGGTTCTTACAGCCAGAAGTTATGAGGACTTATCTTTCTGGCATTGGAACCCTGGGCTGGGGCACCTGGTGTGGCGCTGGGACCCCTCACTCCCGAGATATACCTTCCTTTTTTATCTACCACATGGGTGTGGGACCAGTCTGTTCTGCATGTCCAGGTCTCTGCCCGTCCTAGCAGTTTAATTGGAAGTGGTTTCTTTAATTCTGTAGTTGTTGGACTTCCATTCAACTTGATTTCTGACTGTTCTAAGTGATGGTTGTTTTATAGTTTAGTTGTAATTTTGATGTGGTTGTGCGAGGAGGCAAGCCTTGTTTACCTGTGCTTCTTCTGTCTTGACTGGAAGTCTAAGTTTGGCTCTTGAGTGTGTTGCTTTTAGAGGTGGTTGGCTGGTGCTCCAGCATGGTCTAAAGTTGCCTGCTGGTTGTGCTGGCACTGGCTCCTCATGGGAGGTGCAGGCCAAGATCAGCTTCCGCCTCCCCCCTACCCAGGGCCACCCAGGATGAGCTACAAAGCAGTCTTCAGATGGTGGCCACTTGTGCGGGGCCTGGAGGTGCCTGGGAGAGGCCATGCTTTGAACTGAGGCTGGCTGCCACTAGTGCCACGCTTGAAGGGGCTATTTAGCCAGAGGTACATGGTATCTGAGGCCAGATGCTGCTTGTTTGGGGTTTGTGGACCTTTGAGGAATTTTAAGAACATTGACAGCAGGATAAGCCAAGATAGGCCATTTGTATGGAAATGCCACTGAAAGTGTCTGGATGGTCAAGCACGTTTGGTAGGTTGGGGTCTCTGGCAATCTCCATGGCAATGCTAACATTGTTAGCCAGTTTAATGGAGTCTCAGCTGCTGGCTCAGTAGGGGAGAGTTCAGCAAAGGGACAGTTGCCTCTGCTAACTCCTCTGTCTGGGATGAAGCTGTCCTTCCAGCCCTCATCTTGAAGCCAGACAATTCATTTCCTTCCATATGTCCCTGCTGCCTTCCCAGACGTTGCTTCAGTGCTGGAACTCAGGGATAGTGTGTTTGAGAAAGTCCATGTGCCGGCCTTAGAAAGGGGCATGCCTGTGACTCTAGCAGTCCTCTCTCTCACTTAGCTATAATCTCTGCTGGTTTGCACAGCCAGTAGTCATGGGGACGTCTCTTCCTGGCACTGGAACCCTGGGCTGGGGGCCTGGTGTGGGTCTGAGACTCGTCACTCTCATGTTGACCTCTATGGCTGAGATTCCCCTCTTGATTTTTAACCACAACATGTGAGTGTGGGACCAGCCTGATCGTGTGTCTCTGCCCCCCCTACTAGTCTTGATGTGACTTCCTTTTTCTATCCTTAGTTGTAGGACTTCTGTGTTTAGCTAGACCTCAGGTGGTTCTCAGTGAAAGTTCTTAGTTTAGTTGTAATTTTGATGTGGTTGTGGGAAGATGTGAGTACCGTGTTCACCTGCTCTGGCATCCTAACCGGAAGCTGACATTTTCTTGTATTTAACTCTTTTCTATCAAATTTTTGTCAAATTATCCCTTCCCCTATTGAATATAAGCTCCGTGAGAACAGGACACTTCCTGTTTTATTCACTACTGTATCCCCAGCAACTGTTGTAATTCTTGGACTGTGCTTGATAAATGTTTGTTGGATGAGTAAGTGGCATTCTGGATCAGTTATCTTGAAGTAGAGTGGATTTATCAAGTAGGGTTCTTAGATCACCACTGAGGAGTATATAATTGAGAAATGGCTTAGAATAGTCTTAGGATCATTTAATTTGGAAAGGGTTAGGGAAAGTGGCACTTCAGAGGTTAACAGAAGGAGGTTCAGGTTGTTTCTTTTTTCCTTTTTTTTTTGATGAAGAAAGCAAATTTATCCAAACTAACCCATTATTCAAGATTACTCCATACAAATAGACATGTACAATAGATTTATGACATTATATATTGATTCACATGCAAATGTAAGCCATCTTGCAATTTACTTAGGAATTTTAACATAGGGCATTTAAAAAATTGAGGTGAAATTCACATAACATAAAATTAACCATTTAAAAGTGAACAATTCAGTAGTATTAGTGTTCTCACATTGTTGTGTAGTTATCACCTCTATCCAGTTCCAAAAGATTTTCATCACCCATACCCTTTAAGCAGCTACTCCCAATTTTTGCACTCCTGGCCATCACCACTCTGCTGTGTTTTGTATGGACTTATCTATTCTGAGTATTTCATGTAAATGGAATCATTACAATATATGCCTTTTTATATCTGGCTCCTTTCATTTAGCGTAATGTTTTTGGGGTCTATCCACATTGAAGCACATGTCAGTACTTTATTTTTTTTTAATAGCTGAATAGTATTCCACTGTATGTATGTATTATAATTTGTTTATCCATTCATTTGTTGATAGACATTTCAGTTATTTCAACCCTTTGGCCATTGTGAATAGTACTGCTGTGAACATTCATGTAAATAGATTTGTTATAGGTTTCAGTTCTTCTGAGTGTATACATAGGAAGAGAATTGCTGGGTCACATGGTAATTCTTTAACTTTTTTTTAATGTTTTGAGGAACTAAATATTGTTTTCCGTGGTGTTGCACCATTTTACAAATTTCACCAGCAATGTATGAGAGATCTAGTTTCTTCACATCATTGCTAAGCCAGTTGTTCCTATTTTTTTATTATAGCCATTCTAGTGGGTGTGAAGTGGCACACCTTGCTGTAGTTTTGATTTGCATTTCTTAATGACAAATGATGCTGATTCCTTTTCATATGTGGCCATTTGTATATATTCTTTGGAGAAATGTCTATTCAAGTCCTTTGCCTATGTTTAAATTGGATTGTTTGGCTTTTTGTTGTTGAGTTAGAATAGGTCCTTATATACTCTACAGATATTAGACCCTTATCAGATATAATATTTTCAAACATTTTCTTCCATTCTGTAGGTTGTCATTTCACTTTCTTAATAGTGTTCTTCAACACAAAATTTTTTTTAATTTTGGGAGTTCTGGGTAAGATGGGAGATGTAGGTAGAAACACTTCACGTCCTCGTACAACAAAAAGAAGGATGACAACCAATTTAAAAACAATAAACACCAGAAGTGCCAGAAAATCAAACTGCATGGAACTCTGACAGCCCAGGAGTTAAAGAAACAGTCACCCAGACCAATAGGAGGGGCAGAGACAGGGATGACGGGCAGCCCAGCGGAGAGGACACACAGCAAGGTGGCAGACCTCATGGCCAGGGTGGGGCTGACTGAATGGGAAACTAAAGGCTCAAAGCTTGCTGTAAAATATTGCAAGGGGTGGGGGTTGTGATGGGGGAGAAACTCCCAACTCTCACAGGAGAGTTCGTTTGACAGTGGGCTAGAGGCAGAATAAATGAGTGGCAGTGTTCCCTCTCTGACCCCTCTCCCACAGGCTGTGCCACAATGCAGCAGTGAGGGTTGCCCTGCCTCAGCAAATAATTAATCCTCTGCCCCCTGACAACATAACAGGTGTGCCCAGACAAAGAAATATGGCCCAAATGAAAGAACAGATTATAACTCCAGAAAAAGAGCTAAGCAGTTAGGAGATAGACAACCTATCTGATGCAGAGTTCAAAACACTGGTAATCAGGATGCTCACAGAATTGATTGAGTTCAGTCACAAAATGAAGGAAGAAATGAAGCCTACCCAAAGTGAAATAAAGGAAAATGTACAGGGAACCAACAGTGAAGGGAAGGAAACCAGGACTTAAATAGATGATTTGGAACAAAAGGAAGAAATAAACATACAACCGGAACAGAATGAAGAAACAAGAATTCAATAAAATGAGGAGAGGCTTAGGAACCTATGGGACAACTTTAAACATTCCAACATCCGAATCATAGGGGTGCCAGAAGGAGAAGAGGAAGAGGAAGAACTTGAAAACTTATTTGAACAAATAATAAAGGAAAACATCCCCAATCTGGCAAAGGAAATAGACTTCCAGGAAGTCCAGGAAACTCAGAGTCCCAAAGAAATTGGACCCAAAGAGGAACATACCAAGACACATCATAATTAAGTTACCCAAGATTAAACATAAGGAGAGAATCTTAAAAGCAGCAAGAGGAAAGGGGAGAGTTAGCTACCAATGAGTGCCTATAAGACTATCAGCTGATTTCTCAAAAGAAACCTTGCAGGCAAGAAGGGGCTGGAAAGAAGTATTCGAAGTCATGAAAGGCAAGAACCTACATCCAAGATTATCCAGCCAAGCTGTCATTTAGAATGGAAGGGCAGATAAAGTGCTTCCCATATAAGGTTAAGTTAAAGAATTTCATCATCACTAAGCCCTTATTACATGAAATGTTAAAGGGACTTATCTAAAAAAGAAGATAAAAACTATGAACAGTAAAATGACAACAAACTCGTAACTATCGACAACTGAACCTAAAAAACAAAAACTAAGCAAAGAACTAGAACAGGAAAAGAACAAGAGAAATGGAGATCACATGGAGGGTTTTCAGTGGGGAGGGGGAGGGGAAGAATGGGGGGGTGGTACAGGGAATAAGCATGAAATAGGTGGGGAGAGGTTAAGAATAGTATGGGAAAAGAGAAGCCAAGAACTTATATGTTCAACCCATGGACATGATCTAAGGCGGGGTGGAGGGGATGCTAGAGCGCAGGTGGTACAGGGGGGAGAAAGGGGAGAAAAAAATTAGGAAAATTGTAGTAGTATATAATCAATAAAATATACTTTAAATTTTTTAAAAATTTTGATGAAGTCCAATATATCAGTTTTTACAGTTGTTTCTTGTACTTTTGATGTCATAGCTAATGATCCATTGCCAAACTCAAGGTCATGAATATTTACCCTTATGTTTTATTCTAAGAATCTTATGGTTTTAACTCATATTTATGTTGTTGATTCATTTTGAGTACACTTTCATGTGTGGTATGAGATAGGTGTCCTACTTCATTTTTTTTTTTTGCGTGTCAAATTTCAGTTGTCCCCGAAGTTGATTCATTAAGACATGAACTTCTGTGGGGTTGGGGCAGTGGAAGCTTTTTCAGTAGTTTTTTCACATTCTGCCTTGTCTTTCTATTTTTATCTTTTTAATTTCTACAGTATCTTTTTATTTTCCCATTGTTGGGCATTTAAATTTTTTACTTCCTTTTTTCTCATACAGAGCAGTGTCTTCTATCTTTGTATAAATTGAGATTTTTTCCCTCTTTCCTTAACTTATTTTTTAGGTTATATTTTGTGATTGTGTTATAGTGAGAAATTTTAATATTCTGAGACTTTGATATCACATGATGTCTTTAAAACCTCAGAGGATGTTTTCAATAAAAATAGCTTTAACAGCCCTGGCTGATGTGGCTCAGTGGATTGAATGCAGGCCTGTGAACCAAAGGATCGCCAGTTCAATTCCCAGTCAGGGCACATGCCTGGGTTGCAGGCCAGGTCCCTGGTAGGGTGGGAGCGAGAGGCAACCACACAGTGATGTTTCTCTCTCTCTCTCCTTCTCTCTCCCTTCCTCTCTCTCTAAAAATAAATTAATAAAATCTAAAAAAAATTAGTTTTCACAGGTTGCACTTGAACAAGATTTGTCAAGAGAAGCCATATAGCATAGTGGTTAAAACACAGATTATGATCACATAGGAGTCACATCTTGGCTCACGTGATTTGTGAAGAAAAGGGAGTTACTGAACCTCTTTGCAATAACTTCCAATGTGTTTTTTTCTTTCATTCTCTTAGTCTTTCTGTGATGTTTTCATTTTTCAGTTCTCGTTATTAGATTCAGAAATTCATGGCGTGGGTTGGTGAGGAATGACTGGCTGGGAGCAGGAGTGTTACTGGTGCTTCATGCAGAAGTCTCTGGGCAGTCCACCCTTTCTCCTTTCCTTTGTCGTATGTAAAACTGTTGATTTGTATTTTTATCGAGAATGGGAGGCACCGCATGGAAGTGTCCGGATTTACTTTTTCAGGACAGATAACTACAATATTGCTATCTCATTGCCAGAAGATTTGGAAAACACTGATTTCTTAGGGCTCTGTTGTTTCTTGGGAGATGTTGTGTGCTTTAAGAATGATGTTTATACTTTTAAAGAAGAAATTTAATGATGAAAATGTTTTCATTAACAAAGTGTGTGGCAATACGTGTGGGAGAAAAGAGGTTTTCAGTTTTTACCTTTTGCATCATCCTGGAGGTTTGATGTCTGTTGGAAGTGCTTGTTATCATGCTCTTTTGTAAGAATCTATCTAATAGGGTTTATCTATCAAGTTTTAAAAATATTTCTTTTCAGTTAACAGAAGATGAAATTGCAACTATTCTTAAATCTACTTTGAAAGGACTAGAATATTTACACTTTATGAGAAAAATCCACAGAGATATAAAAGCTGGAAATATTCTTCTCAATACAGAAGGACATGCAAAATTGGCAGATTTTGGTGTGGCTGGTCAGTTAACCGTAAGTGTAATATTTTTGGAAATACTTTTGGCTTATATGTTCAGGTTTGATTGTGACTAAACTTTAATAACTTTTGGGGGTATAGAAAAACCGTACAAGGTCTGTCTGGAAAAACTCCAACCATTGTCAATATAACAAGAATGGTTTGCATGACATCATTGTAACCTGGCAGCCAAAGAGAGTGGACAGGAATGCACACGTGTGAACAATGACAACTTCACTGTACTAGTCATTGGGGGTATACACTGTTGAGAGATCATGTGTCTGTGTGGCCGTGGCATCCTAAATGACTGAGTAGAACAACGAATCTGCATCAGATTTTGCATTAAGCTTGAATGTTCCTCCATGGAAACCATTCGGATGATTCAGAAGGCCTCAGCTATGAGCAACTGGTGATTGGCAGCTTCATCACGACAACATGCCCACTTACCGTGTCTCAAGCAGAGCTTTTGGGCAAAACATCAAATCTCCCAGGTGACTCAGACCCCCTACAGCTCAGATTTGGTGACCTGTGACTTCTGGCTTTTTGCAAGACTAAAATCACCTTTGAGAGGGAAGAGTTTTCAGATTGTCAGTGAGATTCAGGAAAATATGACGGGGCAACTGATGGCAATTGGGAAAACTGAGAGGTCCGAAGGTGCCTACTTTGATAGGAACTGAGGCATCATTGTCCTGTGTTCAGTATTTCTTGTGTCTTGTATCTTCTTCAATAAATGTCTCTATTTTTCATATTACATGGCTGGATACCTTCTGGACAGACCTTGTATAACTTCATTGTTCTTGGGTAGAAGGAACCATAATTTGAGTATTAAGTATTACTTTTATTGACAATTTAAGAGACATTGAATGAATATGAAAATGTATATTGTCATTAAAATGCTTAAATGTTTGAAAAGGAAAGCTACATTTTGTTCATTTGTGTAGCTTTCATTGTCATAATAACTGTCTTTAATGACTCTTTCATGACAATAGTGGAAATAAGTTACTTGTGGACTCTTGGTTGTTTTAGAATTTGGAATTCCTAAATATGTCATGCTATAACTAGTTGAAATTTTAGGAAAATAGCTTCATTTGTAACCTGTAGTAGTTGAGAGTTTCACATATATAGTGGTAAGAATATGCTGGCAAACAGATGCCTTAGTGTTTTTGCTCTATTACTTACGTCAATGCAATGCTTTTGCAGGACACAATGGCAAAACGCAACACTGTGATAGGAACTCCATTTTGGATGGCCCCTGAGGTAATTCAGGAGATAGGCTATAACTGTGTGGCTGACATCTGGTCCCTGGGCATTACTTCTATAGAGATGGCTGAAGGAAAACCGCCCTACGCTGATATTCATCCAATGCGGGTAAGGAGAATGGTGCTTTCCTGACACGTCAGTGTTGCAGCATCATAATGTTGGTGTTGGGAACACAAAGTACATTAAATCAGTTCCTCTGAACTTAGGGTCTGTACAAAAAAGAGTAAAATTACCTGTCAGGGATTAGTGACTGGGGACTCTTCTCCCACCCCACCCCCACCATTAATTGTGAGAAAAGAAGTGAAGGCTGTATTTCTCTCTACAATCAATGTTTTCCTCCCCAAAAGGTATACCTGTAAAAACTTCCCTTGCTTTTCGATAGAAGAAAGGGTTTGTAAGTTCATTATATTCTTCAGTTCATCGTTTTCTCAATGGGGCAATAGAGGCGTCGGAAGAAAACAGTTCTTTTTTACTCACCCTGCACATGCTGCCTTTCTGGGTTTTTGTTTCTTCCCTTTTCTTCTCTTATATGAGGCTAATGTGTTAAAAATATTAATTTATCATTTCTAATACTGCTATGAACTTGTAAGCAAATTAATCTTACGTCTTTAGTTAGTTAGTGCTTAGTGAGATAATGTAATGTCTTTAAAAACATTTTTTATTGTTGACACTATTACAGATCCACCATTTGCTCCCCTTTGTCCCCTCCACCCAGCCCTCACCACCTCCGCGCCCCCCCCAGCTTTCACCACATTATTATCTGTGTCCACAGGCTATGCATATGTGCATATATATATGTCCTTTGGTTAATCTCTTCCTGTCCTCCCCCCGCAGCCCCTCTGAGATCTATCAGGCTGTTCCGTGTATTCATGCCTCCGGTTTTATTTTGGTAAAAAATGTACTGTGTTCTTTTTTCTGAACATTGTCATATGCTCTGTAAACTCCTTTTCCAGGACAATTTTTGAACTTAAAGTACTATATATCTTGCATATTTAAGTCTAATTGTCTGTGCTGTAGGGTTTGTGATGATATAGTTTTTACAGTTATTAGTATGTGAATCTCTATTCATTATAGATAAGTATATTTATCTTTGTAAACTTGTTGCCCTCTAGTGGCTGTAGTCACCTCAAGAAGAAGGGATATAGGGAAAAAGGAGAAGAAAGAGAGAAGAGTATGTATGTATGTGTGTGCAGGTGTGTAAAGAAGAGATGATGGTGTCAGTGTGACTGGAGAAATTTGTGTCAAGTATAGTTGGGAGAAAAAAATAATGCAGTATTTTAGAATATTTGAAGAATAAATTGGAATTATTTCTGGTGTTACAATGTTGTTATGGATTGAATTTCAGTAATAAAGGTAACAGTGCACTCTACCTAAAATGTTAAAAAATTTGCTTGCCACTTTAAAGAGAAGTCATTGAGTAATACAGTTGTATGTAATATGTATTATTTTTCTTGTGCATATGAATTTTTTGCCCAAGTGAAAATAAAAATAACATGAATTATTTGTTTGAAAAATAACATGAAAAATATATACAAGGTCAGCATAAAATCAGCAACACAAATTCTCATTTCTTAGTAGATGATCTCATCTCATTAGTTATCTTTGGTACTTTTAGTTACATTGCTTTTGGGGTAATCCTTAAACTAGGTGCATTTGAGTTTGACCTAGAGAGGTAAACTTAATTATCCAAGGAACCTAGCTAAGTGCCAGAGCTGGGATTTAACCCAGGACTTTGATTATTACTGTCTGCTACCATCTTGTGTAAATCTTATTTTTCCATTCAAATAATCTCTCTAGCAGATAGCAAAGAATTATAATATGTGGCCCTGACCTTCCAGGGCCTTAAAATATCACTTGACCACCCTTTGAGTATGCCTATTCTCCAGGCCCACTTGAGACCCATGCTTGTTCAGACCAGGAGGAATTAGGGACAAGAAGAGGTCTATCAAGCTTGGATTATTTTGAATGGAATTGCTTTGGCCTAAATAGTCACAAGTTAACATAGGGCTTTGTTACTGAGTAAGCTTTTTGACTTGTGTTTTGAGCGTTATAGCCTAAGGGTTGTGAAGAACTTAAGACGATACTAAATTAGAAAATGAAAGTAATTATAATAAATTGGAACTTGGCAGTTAATGGAGAATGGGTCTTTTGAAAGTGTTAAGGGTGAGGTCATTTGTTTTACGTGCTCTTAGTTTACTGTCTTATCAAAAGTTGGTACTTCAATCATTCCTGAGAGATAAGAGGTTTTTAGAGTATAGGTATTCAAGGAGGAATTTCCTAATAAAAAGAGCTGTTAAAAACATTGGATTTGTTTGATGGCAAGGGATGAACTGAATTTGTTAGTTTGGGTATAACTCTCTCTTTCTTTAAACAAGAAATTTGTGGTGAATATAAACCAAACCTTTACTGTTGTGGATAGTAAACCTTATCTGTGTAGTAAAGGACACCAATGAAATTCACATTAAAACATGTAAAGCTTTCTAAACAGAAGAATGAAAATGTGCTTATAAATTCAGATCCAGCTGTTAGATTAAAATTAATGAGTAATGGCAAATGGAAGTAAATCTGCTCAAAATGTTAAGTGAAACAAATTTTATTAAAACTCAGGTTTATTTTAAAAAGTTAAATATGAAGTTACCGAATTAATTTTGTTAAGTTAAATAAATAAAATATTAAAACAATTTAATTTTGAATTTAGTTAACCACATACTTCTGTGGAGAGCAGTCTTCTCAGCCCTTTAGGAAATATAATTATAAAAAAATCAGGAAATGAGTGAAGGATTGTTTTTCTGGATATCGATCACTGTACCCTTCCACCAAACCCAAGTACTTTTTCCTAGACATCACCAAGACCCTAGTGGTTATTAACACAGCTTTGCTTTGTTTTACATGCCTGTGTGGTTGCCAGTTACTCAGCGTAGTGATGGGTAAGGAACGAACTGTTTTGAGTCAGACTAAGGGCAGCAGGCAAAGGGACTACTGTGATCTGACATCAATTGAAGGAAGGCAAAGCAAAAAAATCAAACTAAGAATTTTACGTTTGTTCAATATGATACTGAATGTGTCTTACCTTTCAAAAACAAGCTGTACAAATATATAATGTATCTTAGGGAGATTTATGTCAAATGTGACTTGAGTCCATTGGAGGCATTTTATTTATTTATTTAATTTGTTTTTTTAAGAACTATAAACACCTTAATTACACAAGCTGAGACAGGAGGGAGGAGGGTTTATTTGCCTTTCCGGACCTTGAACTTCCTCGGCTGGAACTCCTAGCTCCTTACCCTCTAGCATGTGACCATCAGCTCAGCCCTGTGGGCCTGGTCTTGAAGCAAGGCATGCAGCAAGCTTGCTCTGCTGGAATTGCTCCTCTAGAAGATAGCTTATTTTCCCTTTCATCATACTGTTTCTGAATTTTCTTTGACTGTTTTTGTTTAAAGTCTCTTCCTCCTCAGAAGTCAGCTTTGGCCCCCTTCTTGCAGCCCTGGGCAGTGCCTAGTGGGACTCCTACTACTGTTGGTAGGGGTGCTGTCAATGAGCACGATGCAGTTCTTTACTAGGGTCTTGGTGAGGACCAAGTTGTGGGTGGATGTGTTGTTGACAACATCAGTAATCCTTATTTTGTGTGGACAACACTCTGGAGCCGCAGGCGAAGCTGCCCATGTCTAGCCTCCAGGCTCCGTACTTCTCATTGCCACTTCACATGCACACATGCAGGTTGTGTGTGTGTGGTGGGGCCTGGAGGCATTGAAATGGCAATTTTCTGGAAATTCAACTTATATACAGCATGACAATTTCTGTTGAAGAGTAAATTTGGAGTTATTGTAGACTAAAAAATGTCTATGTGTGTGTATGTGTATATACATCTCCTCATTTCACTTACTTATGAAGAAAGGAGCCCTATAGATACTTCCAACATGGAAGAGTTATTTTTGATGAAGGATGTTTTTGAAAATGCTGTTAATTTTCTTTCTTGAAGAATCTTTTCCTTAACCTTGCTAGTTTTTTCTAACTAGCCGCTCCCCTCATGCCCCACCCCCCTTTTTGTTTGAGAAACATAGTGAAATAAATGCTCCAGTACATGCAGGCTAGGAAAGACATTGGACAAAAAGGTCACTCTGTTTAGTGCACATTGAAAAGTAAAACAGAATAGCTTTCTTCCATCACTAATTACACAGCATTACTCTTTTCATAATCAAGTATACTCCTAGCCCACCATGATTTCTTAAAAAAAAGAAGACATACAAAAGTAGTTATATCCACAATTAAGGAATAAAAACTGAGTTAACCACTTTTTAATGAAAAGAACAGCCTTGACCTCCTTCTTGTGCAATTAATAACAAAATTTGATTGAGAAATTCCGGGAGACTGGGCTTGGCTCAGGGTGGGAGTTGAGTAACACCACACCCAACACACCTGCACGTCTTCCATCTCCCAATCCCTGCTGCATATGATCCAGTAGACACGTGGGCCATCTAGGTGTGTGTGTGTGCGCTTGCCCTCAGAAGATTCCTAACAAGCATTAATATGGGTCAGAATCTTTATTTTCCTGGGGACGAATGAAGGAATATGAGTGTGCTAAGTAACAGACTTCACATTTGCTGGTGGGAATGTCCTGAATGAAGATCTCTGTTTCTCAAAGCTGGAGATAGCAGGGCCAGCCTCTCTCTGTGGTCTGACACCCCCTGTGGGAGTGCTGCACCAGACTCCCAAGGCCCTGGGCCAGGAGCACATGAGCAAACCACACTTTGGCCCCACGCAGCATGGGGGCTTCAGGACTTTGCCTTCAGCACTCACAGTATGGACGTGGTGTTGTCAGGGACTGCAGCTTTTCATAGATGTTGTTTTTTTTCTTTTGTTTCTGTGCAGTTTTGGCTTGAATGACATGTTTCATGCTTATGAGGTCCACTTTCTGCTTTCCGTTTGATCGTTTTACCCCTCATGGTAATTTCCTAGGGCTATTATAACAAATACCACAAATTTGGTGGCTTAAAACAGAACTATATTCTCACAGCTTTGGAGGCTAGAAGTCTAAAAATCAAGGTGTTTATAGGGCTGCGCTCTCTGCAGAGTGTCTAAAGGAGAATCCATTTTTTGTCTCTTTCAACTTTTGGTAGCAGCCAGCATCCTTGGCACACTTGCATTGTAGCTGTTTCGTTTCTCTCTCTGCCTACGTCTTCGTGTTATCTTCTGTTCTGTGTGTCTGTGTCTTTTCTCCTTTTGTCTGTCTCAGATTTTCTTCTGCTTTTCTCTTAAAAGGGCATTTGGATAATCCAGGATGATTTTCTCCTTTTAAGATCCTTAACTTAATTAATTACATCTGCAAAGATCCCTTTATTCCAAATGAGATCACGTTCAGATGTTCTGGGGATTGGGGTATGGACGTGTTTTTGGGGGGACCATTGTTCAACTCAGTACACCTCCTATAATCTGTTTTCTTCTCTTAAATTATATGTATTTTAAGATTAATAATGACCGATTTCAGGACATATCTCCTTTCTGTTGTCATTTTTTATTATAGTAAAACATACATAACATAAAAACTAGCATTTTAACCATTTTTAAATATATTGGGTTGGCCAAAAAGTCCGCCCCATTTTTTTCCGTGAAATAAAAGACACGTTTTTCATTTTCACCAATGACTTCATATGATTTGGATATTTTGAGTATGTTGGCTGTCTCCTGTGTGGTATAATGATGATGATTCTCAGTTAATGTGCCTACTTGATTGTTATCAACTCCAACTGGTCTACCTGGCTCTGGAGCATCATCCAGTGAGAAGTCTCCAGCACAGAACTTTGCCAGACACTTGACACGCTCCATCAGTCACAGCACCTTCTCCATACACTGCACAAATCTTTTTTTGCATTTCAGTCACATTTTTACCTTTCTTGAAATAATGAAGCATACTATGCCAAAAATGTTGGGTATTTTCTTCCATCTGAAATATTAAAATGGCTACACAAAAATTCACCAATTTTGATAAGTTTTTTTTTTTAAATGCACGCTGATATGCCAGCTGTCACAATATAATCTAACAGAATTGTTTCAAATGAAGTTAAAAGACAACTGAGTGCTACCAGAGTCATCTGACAGAAGAAACCAAATAAACTTTTTGGCCAACCCAGTACAATTCATTGGCATTAAATACATTCATATTGTTCAATGATCATACCAACCATTTTCAGAAATTTTAAATCTCTCAAATTGAAACTCTGCACTCATTAAACAATAACTTTCCATTATTCCTTCTCACCACCTCATAGCCAGATTCTACTTTCTGTCCCTATGCATTTGACTACTCTAAGCACCTCACATATGTGGGATCATAAAGTATTTGTCCTCTTGTGTCTGGCTTCTTTCACTAAGCCTAATGTTTCCTTGTTTTATCCATGTGGTATATGCATCAGAATTCCGTTCTTTTTAAGCCTGAATAATATTCCATTGTATTTTGTTTATCCATTCATCCATCCATGACACTTGGGTGGCTGCTGTGAATGGTACTACTATGAACATGAGTGTACAATGATCTCTTTGAGACTCTCCTTTCAATTCTTATGGGTGTATATATCCAGAACTTAGATTGCTGGTTCATATGGTAAATTTTTTTGTTTTTCTTTTAAAAAAAATTTTTTATTGATGTTCGAATATAGTTGTCTCCATTTTCCACCACCACTTTCCCCCACCCTACCCACGCCCAATTTCCACTCTTAACCCCACCCCCTCCCCTTGGCTCCATATACCATATGGTAATTTTATATTTATTTTTTTAGGAGCCTCCAGACTATTTTTCATAGCAACAGTACCATTTTACATTTACAGCAGCAGTGCACAGGGTCCCAGTTTTTCCACAATCTTGCCAACACTTATTTTCTGCCTTTTTTATGGTATCCATCCTGATGGGTGTAAAGTGGTATCTCATTGTGGTTTTGACTTGCGTTTCCATAATAACTAGTGATGCTGAGCATCTTTTAATGTGGCTTATTGTCCATTTGTGTATCTTTGAAGAAATGTCCATTCAACTCCTTTACCCATTTTTGAATTGGGTTGTTTCTTGTTCTTGAGTTTCTGGTCTCATTTTTCTTGACTCTTCTACAGTATTGATCTGCCTTTTTCTTTTTGCTGGTTGAGGCCCTAGTCCTTAGACTTTTTGTTGCCTCTGTTTATTGTCCTTTCAGCTGTCACTCTATCATTTTTTGTACGCCAGTTCTAATACCAAGTACCTTGTAATTCTTCCTTGTAATCACTCCTTTGGGAGGCCTTTGAGTCAAATGATTTTCACTACCTATTTATGTGCAAATAACTTGCAGGTCTACAAGTAGAGGATTGCTCATTTGTGGTTAATTATGTACAGGGGTGGGCAAAAGTAGGTTTACAGTTGTACGTGAAAAAATTTATTCTTGTATTATTATTTTTTCTTTTTTTATATATTTTCCCACAAGAACAACTGTAAACCAACTTTTGCTCACCCAGTATATTACTTTATTACTACAATGGTTGTATTCTGAAGTTGTATAAATAAATAGTTAATAGTTGATCATCATTGTAAATTCTTTGGATATTATTTTTGTAGAACTGATAAAAGAATTAAGTAAATTAGCAGGGTACAAAATTAATATCCAGAATCAGTTGCCTTTTTTATGTCAATAATGAACTATCAGAAAGGGAAATTAAGAAAACATTCCCATTCACAATTACTTCAAAACAAATAAAGTACCTGGGAATAATTTAACCAAGAATGTAAAAGATCTGTACTTGGAAAATTATGACACTGAAGAAAGAAATTGAAGAAGATACAAATAAGGGGAAGCACATACCAGGTTCATGGGTTGGAAGAATTGATATCATTAAGATGTTCATACTACCCAAGGCAATCTACAGATTCACTGCAATTCCTATGAAGATACCAATGGCATATTTCACAGAACTAGAACAAATATTCTAAAATTTATATGGAACCACAGAAGGCCCTGAATAGCAGTAGCGATCTTGAGAGAGAAGAAGGAAGTAGGAGGAATCACGCTACCCAATATCAAACTATACTGCAAGGTCATAGTCATCAAAACAGCCTGGACCTGGCATAAACACAGACATCTAGATCATTGGAACAGAATAGAGCGCTGGAAAGAAACCCATGCCTTTATAGTCAACTAATATTTGACAGAGAAGGCAAAAACATACAAAGGGCTAAAGATAGTGTATTTAATCTTTGGTGTGGGGAAAATTTGACAGATACATGAAAAATAAAAAAGAAACTAGCCTACTTTCTTGTGCTACACATAAGAATAAACTCAAAATGGGTTAAAGACTTAAATGTTAGACTTGAAATCATAAAAATCCTAGAAGAAAACATAGTAACATTTCATACATTTCTTGTAGCAACATTTTTTCTGATATATCTTCTCAGGCAAGGGAAACAAAAATAAAAATAAACAAACAGGACTACATCAAACCAAAAAGTTTTTTCACAGCAAAGGAAACCATCAACAAAATGAAATGGGAGAATGTATTTGCTGATACATCTCATAAGGGGTTACTATCCAAAATTTATAAAGAACTTTTAAAACTCAACACCACTATCCTCCCAAACAGTCCATTTAAAGAATGGGCAAAAGACCTGAACAGACAGTTCTCCAAAGAGGGTGTACAGATGGCTAATAGATATGTGAAAAGATGCTCAACATCACAAATCATCAGAGAATTGCAAGTTCAAACCATAATGAGATGTCACCTCACACCTGTCAGAATGGCTGTCATTAATAAATTAACAAACAATAAGTGCTGATGAGGATGTGGAGAAAGGGGAACTCTTGTGCACTGTTGGTGGGAATGCAGACTGGTGCAGCCATTCTGGAAAGCAGTGTGAGTTTCCTCAAAAAGTTAAAAATGGAACTGCCTTATGACCGAGCAATTCCACTTCTGGGAATTTATCCAAAGAAACCTGAAACACTAATTTGAAAGAACATAAGCACCCCTATGTTGATTGCAATGTTATTTATGATAGCCAAGTTTGGGAAGCAGCCCAAGTGCCCATCAGTAGATGAGTGGATAAAACTACTATGGTACATTTATACAATGGAATACTACCTGGCCGTAAAAAAGAATATTTTACCATTTGCAACAGCATGGATGGACCTGGAGAATGTTATATAAGTGAAATAAGCCAGTCAGAGAAAGACAAGTACCATATGATTTCACTCATATGTGGAATCTAATGAACAAAGTGAACTGACAAGCAAAATAGAGACAGACTCTTAGAGAGCAGGATGACAGCTATTGTGGGGGAGAGGTTAAGAGGGTGGAGGGATGGAGCAAGAAAGGAAAAAGAGAGAACTTACGAGCACGGAAAACTGTGGTGATTGTGGGAGGGAGGGTTGGTGGAGGTGGAAGAGGGGATGGGGGAATAAATAGTAATGGAAAAATACAATACAAATAACGTAAAAAATAAAATAATTTTTAATGACATTTTAGTAATGAGAATTAACACTCTTGAAACTTAAGTGCCATGTAATTGTATGTATTTTTATGGTGGGACATAACTATGTTACCATGACTATAAAATTTAATGATTAATATTAAAATATTTTTTATTTAGTATTAATCTTAAAGTGGAAGAAATGCATATTCTAATGTGGAGGCAGGGAAGTCAAACCCTGGGTCAGTTGGAGAGTGTTTCCACTGTCCTTCACTGGTTATTTTACATCAGAGAAACTAATGTCATTTAACTGTGAATGTTTGATTTTTGAAGACAGGTACTCTGGGATTTTTTTCTGTATTCTTTTACATCTGTTCTTCTTTCCTTTATTTCTTTCTACAAATATTTAGTGCACGTTTGTCATGATCCAGCTGGACTTGGAGGGCTTAGTGGTAAGCACGGCAGATGTGTTTCCTGTTCTCTTGGAGCTTCAAGTCCAGTGGTAATTAGAACTCTAATGTTAGAATTATTTAGCTTTCCTTTTGTGTAGGTTTGTAGGGGGGATGTATGTTCAGTTATTTGGAGTATAAGAACAAACACTGTTACAACATTTATTCAGTTATATGTATGTATGTTGCAGATTATATAGGATCATATATATGGCTATAAGTGATAATTTTATTGCTTTTTCATTTCATTTCCTTGAACTTCTCATCTTCCTTTTTAAAAAAATTTTATTTATTTCTAGAAAGAAGGGAAGGGAAGGAGAAAGAGAGGGAGAGAAACAACAATGTGTGGTTGCCTCTCACGTGCCCCCTGGGGACCTGGCGTGGATTGGGAATCGAAGCAGCGACTCCCTGGTTCGCAGCCCACTGAGCCACACCAGCCAGGGCTTTTCTTCCTGTTCCCGCCTTTGCTTCCTTTGTTCCGGTTGCCCTGGCAGCACATGCACGTGAATGCTTCCATGCTCCCTTTACCCCCTCTGCTTTTCTTTCCTTATGCTTCCATTTCTTCTCATACTGCCTTTTTTCTTCCCTGTCTATCCCCTACATTTTTCTGCCTGTTTCTTTTAGATGATAGTCTGATTCTATTAATCACATTTTCAGATCAGAAACAGCCAAGGATCCAGAGGAGTAGGGCAAATTGGATCATTGGAGAATTTCAGGACTACCTCCAGAACATATGGTTTTTAACTCTGTTTGAAAGTTAAAGAGTTTTTCTGCCCTGTGGTCCTAATACATGAGGGAGTACCAAGCATTCCAACCCCTAAATTGGAGATTAAGGTTTATTACAATGACAGTTTCAACATTTTTTGTCCAGTTGGAGTTATTATTTTTGAAGAGATGAACAAGGAAGGAGAATAGAATGAGCAGATCTCCCCTTCTCTTGGTTGAGCCTGCTGAGGTCACCCAGGGGGTTTGCACAGGGAAGACACATTCCCACTGTTAATTTATATTCAAACCTGACTCTGGGTGTTGCCAAGTGCTTTGTAAAACCTTGTTAGTGTGGTAACTATTGAGGAAACAATCATCATTTTTCTACTGACATACAAATTACGTGAATATGAATTGTAGTATTAGAGACATTTTTTATTAAGTATTACTTACAGTAAGAATCATTGAGAAAGAATTATATTGGAATCCATCTTTTTAAGATTTCAATGTGGGATACTGACAGAGGCACTATTTCTCTGTATTTGTGTGGGAGCATTTAAAGGGGAGAATTTAAATTGATTTAGTAATGATTGAAAGATGGCATTTCACTTCAGGCTTTTTTGACTGCAACCCACTGTGTGAAACGTGTTTCTTAGTGCCACCCATTTTGTGCGTGCACACGTAAAGCAGGGGTTACCTCTCCTGTTTGTGATCCATTCTGATTTCTGCCTTGTCGCAGTCATACCTTATCACCCCCCTATTCATTCTGCTTCATCCTTTCATCAAAAAATGCAGGTCCTTCAAATCTGTTAAATTGATTTCATGACCAGTATTAGTTTGTAACTTGCGTTTGTAAAGAAAAAAAAAATCACTGAGCCAGGCTTTCGAAGTCTGAATTCTTTCAAGCCATAATGCTTCCATTGTTGCCCTGTAGTAGTGGTGTGTGTGACGTGGTGTTTGAGATTTTTGAGTCCTGAAACAATTTTGTTATCTATGAATTAGTTTTAAAGCACTCAGAGTCCATTTCAGAGAGTTACATAAATGAGCAATATTTGTAAAATGCTAAATACTGTAAAAATATTAGGTAGCATTATTAAGTTACTTTTCAAGTCTCACATTGAGACAATTAGCTCAAGTTCTTGCAGGAGGGTTCCTATTTATTAATATTTACTATCATCACTTAAGGAGCTTTTGGCTATGGAAAGGATCAGGCAGCTGCCTTAACATCGTTTCAGGTTATCAAGTAGAGTTGAAGATGCTGGGGCTAGACACAGTACCCAGAGGAGCTGATTGCCAACCAAGAGAGGTTGCTGAAAGCTTTTAAGCCCTTCTCATGGCTGTGGAGATGACTTCTACAGCCTTTACTGAAAAATATGGAAATAATGAGCCCATGAGGACAGGGATACATATGGACTCTCTCTTTTCTAGCCTCAGGTCAGACAGTGATATACAGATGTGTTCTACTTCATTTTCGTTATACACTAGCCCAGTGATGGAAACCGTGATTCACAGGAGAGTTGAAGGAGCTTTCTCTGGGACAGAGAATTCAGTCAGTGGAACCCCAGAAATTGTATTTAAATTTTGGGGTTTGTGTAGATGTGCATTTTTCTGGTGACAGAGCTCATAATTTTCATCAAACAAAAACAGGGACTCCTTGAAACAAAGGTTTCTTGACCCAAAAACATCGAGAACTGTGGCTCTCAAAATCAGTGACTCTCGAGAGTTTTTAATCATATTGTGTATTTAGGGTATAGTTTTGTTTATTGTTTACTTTGTAACAGCATATCACTGTTCTGTGTTTTAAATATGTATGTATATGGCATCTATATGATTCTCCTTCCCCCCAATAGTCTTTTACTTCTAGCAAGGGGATAGTTTTAGGTTTGTCCAAAGTTTCACATTCCACTGAGTTTAAAAAAGTCTTTTTCTGAATTCTCATATCACCTCTTAACTTACTGTGTATTATCGTAGTTATTATGTGGCCTTATTTCCCCTACTAGATCTGAGTTTTAAATGCAAGTATGTTTAATTTCATCTTTGTCTAATTGAACCTAGCAGAGTGACTTACACCTAAGAGCATAGATAAATATTTTTGTTCAATATGTGCTCGATTGCCTTTCCTATCTAAAAGATACTTCTTCAGTATTAATATATGTTTTAAAATTTTTATTTATTGATTTCAGAGAGAGAGAGAGGGAGGGAAGGGCAGAGAGAGATTGATTCGTTGTTCCATTTATTTATGCATTCATTCAATGACGTATTTGTATGTGTCCTAATGGGGGATTGAACCCACAGCCTTGGCATATGGGAATGATGCTCTAACCAGCTGAGCCACCCAGTCAAGGCTGGGGTGTTAATGTTGAAATCTGGCAAGCTCACATTCTTCTTTCTTACAATAATAAATTGTGTGCTTATATCAGAGTAAGAGTGAAATAAACTAAGAAGCGAAAGTGAGTAAATGATAAATACAACTTGAAAGGCGAATTGTCACTTTTTGCTTGGCTTTCAAGCTTATACTAAGCACAGTTTATTTATTTAAAATTTAAATTTTAAATTGATATAATTCATGTACCTTTTTTTGTACTTTAGATCCTGTTCCCTTGTTGAAGAAGATCAGAAAGACTAGTGTGAGCACCCTTACAGTGTTGGCTTCTGGACAGTAGCTTTGATTTGCTAATGTGGGTGTAATTGCTCAGCCTCGTTGAAGACTTCTATTTTAAAAGCAGTTGTATAGACTTACTGTAGTGATCTCAGTTAAGTTTTGTTTTGTTTCTAGACTAGCTATAGAAACTTTTTAGGTTAGAGACCTGATCTGACATTTATTTTAGAGACAGATATCTGGGAGTATGTGTGTTGGGAGGTTGAGAGGTATCTGAGGACAGGCCTTGACTCTGTAATTTCAAGTGTATAACATTTACAAATTTATACTGTTTTTACAGGAAATGGTGTATACAGCAAGGGTGACTTTTGAAAT
>VMDR010011764.1:0-27828 GCA_007922815.1 Macrotus californicus | reverse complement strand
TTTTATTCTGTCCCAGTTAGCCATGCTGAATGTTTTGCTTATATTGTCTTAATGATTTATTGATACCTCTTTATGAGAAGGGAACTTTCATCAACATTTTTCATAGATTAGGATTCTGAATGTGGAGGTAGATTATTTTTTTCCAAGATCATACAGCTAGAAAACAGTGGAACTAGGATTTGAACATAGGTATGTCTGAATCCATGCCTGGGGCACTGCAGTTAGCACATATGGAGTCTCCATGGGAATTAGAAAAAAGTACCTCTCCCTCAAGAGAATTTTATCTCCATCTGGTAGAAAATTGTTGTAATAAACTGGTTGTATAGACCAAGACAGCTTGCTGCCATCTACCGGAAGGATGTTGGAATGCGTACCTATGATGTCCACATGTGATGTGAAAGGTATCCCCCGTGGAGGTGGCTCTGCTAGGCTCCTCACCAGGTCTCCAATTTGGACAGGGAAACATTCTTGTTTCCTAGGAAAACAAAAAAGGGAATGTCTTCCTGCTCGCTCCTCTCCAGTTTTTCGTTTTTGTTCAGTCTTAAGCCTGAGTGAAACACTGCATTGATCAGGAACCAATTACCTGTCTGTTTATTCAACATTCATTTCTGTCCGTCTGCTTGGTGTGTGCACTCATCCACAGGGATGTAATGGGTAGGAAGAGAATGTCGTCTTTCTGGGGGCTCACAGTCGGGGTGGGGCAGTAACTAAACACGTGATTACAATATGGAGTCCAGGCCCATGGTTCTCCTGCAAGAACCACCTCCAAATGGTTGGCCACAGTCACCTGAAGGAGTCATTGGGATTGAGGAGGAGACGGACCCTGAGTCTGGGTTCATGGAAAAGAAGTCTCAACGGGTTATTATTAGCTCAGCAATGTTATTTTATTCCTGACTGTGTTTTGCTGGATTTACTTTATGGGGAAAAGTTTTAATTTATCTCCTTCTGGTCTTTCTTCATCCATCTTCAAGCTTTTCGATTACTTGAATTCACATTCTTACCAAGTTGTCCTAGATCGTGAAGATTTTACAGAACTTTTTTTGTTTTTTCATTTATTTTTTTTCTGAGAAGTGCTGTCCTTTATCTTCTATGTTCTCATTTCCTTTTTTAAAATTATTCTTTCCCTATAGTGTACTTCCATAGTCACTATGTAATTCATTGTCACGCTAATCATGCTGGGAGGTTCAAACTTTCTGGCTGGTCTGACCTCCTCGCTCTCTTCTGTATGGTCTGAGACTGCTGCGGTTTTCCCTCAGAGAGTTTCCCTTTTCTGAAGCAGTTTGACCTTTGGGAGATGAGACCAATCCAGAAGCCTTGCTGGGTTGCAACTCTCCATTCCACCTCAGAATTGTATCTGGAAATTTCATTACACTAAGCTACGCCCCCTCGCTTCTTTTGTTACTCTGAATAATTGGTTTTCGCTGTTATTTACTTTTCTCTGTTAATGTAATTTCATGTGAAAGCGTGCCCCTTTCCCTGGCCCCACCTCCCAGCCTTCTTTTCTGATTGTGTGTGTCCTCCTGGCTCCTAAACTATCTGCTTTCGCAGTGCAGCTACCCTGGGGCCCTGGACTCTCCCCCCACAAACTACACCTTGTCCTCCTTTCTCACTGAGCAGGTGTTCTCCTATGTAGGCTTGCTTCCTGCTCCTTTCATCGGTACTAAAAGGATAGCCCTTTTATTCAAAAGCTATTGGCTATGCCAAATACTCAGATTCAAACTTTCCTGCTTGCCATCTCGTAAAATGCAACCTCCTACAATGCCCTTTTTTTTCTTTCTCTTACCATATTGTCCACTCATCAGAGAAATGCCATCTCCCTCTTCTCTGCATCCAAACCCAAATTCAAATGTCCCATCTTCTCAGCTTTATGCTTCCCCTCCTCATGGTTTTCAGCTTCCTACTGTCATTTGGAACTGGTATTCTGTCTGCCCTACATGTGTGACCTCTGTGCATCTATGCATGTGCGCACACACACACATGTACACACGTGTTTTAAGCCAACATTGTAGGCTGTATCTGTGTTAAGGGCCTGATGTTGAGAACCAGGGCTGGGCTCTCTCCACAGGGAGGGCAGTGAGTTGTCAGTTTGCCTCACTGCATCATGGAATAAGAAGTCTGAGCTTAAAGTGGAAATGGAACCAACTTAAAGGAAAACAAAATTTTCATCTAAAAATCATGGTTGAATTTGAACTAAAAATGGTAATATTTCCTAATAAGAACCAGTTCCAAATACGAGTCTTATATTAGATACAAGACATTAAATACTCAGTTCATCAGGAGCCCTCTGGGTTAGAATCTTTCTCTTCCAGAGAGAAATTTGGAGCCGTTCTCTCTGGGTTTGAATGCTGTATGAGTCGATTGCCGGCTGTGAGATCTCGGCCAAGTTACTTCACCGGGTGTTACTCAGTTTCCTTATATGCAGATTGGGGAAAAACGTAACCGCACTTCATAGCCTCTGTGGTGAGGATTAAATTAGTTAGCAAATAACAAGCACTTTTAAGAGTATATGCTACTAATAAATAATAGCTGTTATTATTACTTTTCTTTATCCCAGAGATCTGGAAAACAGTAAGCAGGAAGAAGGGTTGAGTATCTATTTCTAATATTTCCTCATGACTTATCCCTTCTCCTAGAGGTCAAGATCATCTCTAACAGCCCAGCACATTTAGGAGGTCCTTTATATTTCAATTAACCATCTGTAATCCATTAACCATTTGAAGGGTTTTTATTATTGCACTTCTGGGTTATACCACTGTTCTCTATTTACCCATCACTTTCTTCACTCATCTGTTAGTTCATCTGTTTGTTCATCCCGCAACTTTTTTTGCAGGCCCCCAAGTTAGAATACTTATCCTCATTTTCCTTACAGAATAAAGGCCATTATACTCATAAGTTGTATATTCCCACTGAGATAAGTACTCTAAAGGAATCAAGGTCGCCACAGAAGTGTACAAAATAGGGGGGCGCCTGGTGGATGTTGAACAAATAATTCATGAATGAATGAATGGATAGATAGATAAATAGATTGACTGATGAAAGAAAGAAAAAAAGAGGAAGGAAGGAAGGAAGGAAGGAAGGGAAGGGAAGGGAAGGGAAGGGAAGGGAAGGGAAGGGGAAAAGGAAAAGGGAAAGGGAAAGGAAAGGAAAGGAAAGGAAGTTTGGGGATTAACCAGCTCTCCAATAGGTGAGACATTATAACATCATTTGGAAACCTATGCACAATGGATGCTGCTGGCTGTCAGCCTGGCCTACCACTGGTGTTTCGCGTGACTGCCAGTCCCTGGAAGGCAGACCTGCGTTTGTTCCACCTGCTCCTAGCCCAGCCAGACTCCTGGTTCCATGTTTGTAGAAGGAATTAATTTAATGTGAAATGGGATACATTCAATATTTTAAAAAAACAAAACTTCTTTGACTTCAGCTTCCTGTACATTTATTTCCTTTCACCATAACTGCTGTCCTTTCCTCATGGAAAGGTTTCTTTCCGCCAGGTTTGTGTTTAGAATGTTGCACCTCTCTCCGGTTTGTTCCGTCGCTCTTTCTAAAGCCAAATCGTGCCTGTGCCAAATTTCTATAGGCCCAATTGAGCACAATTTAACTTTTTACGCTTTAAATTATTTCATATGGAAACAGAAACTTAGGAGGTTTGTTTGTTTATTTGTCTGTTTATTTATTGCCAGGGGATGTTAGAAACAGTTTCCTTAGAATTAATTCTATGTAATTATTCAAGGAGAGAAACCTGAAACCAAGTAAAGATTATAACTCTTACTTAGTTTACTTTCCTCCTCTCGCAAACTTTATTGATTTCTTTCAAAGCTCCCAAAGCTTCTGAAACTTTATTCCAAAATCCAAGAGTACAAGCGTAACTTTACTAGGGGCTTTTGCATCACGAGGAAATAAGGCACTTACACAGTTGCAAATGCTTACAGATTGCAAATCAGAGATTATCCCTCTGTGCTCCCACCAAGTCCTGGGCTGGCTTCTCTCAGGGCACATGCTCTTGTCCCTGGAACCACCCTCCCTGTCTGCGTTGAGTGCGAAATGACGCCCTGTGTGCGGGGGATTAAGGCGCCTACCGTGATGCCTCATGCCCAGCACAGTGCTCGGCAGGTAGCGGTAATTCACCGGGTACATTTTTACCAAATGAATGAATAAATGAGAAGAGGTGCACATTTTAAAAGGGCAGCATGGAAAGGGTTGGCAAAACACAGAAGAAATAAAAAATAATTTGAAAATAAGGCTGGCACGTTGGATACCGTTCCAGATGAGCGCATCCCCTCATTTAGAGAGTTTCTCCTTTCTCAGGGTTTTCCCACTCTCTGAGCAAGCCTCGGCCGGATTTGGCTGAGCTGGGTCAGGGGATTTCCTTAGCTCCCCTCCTGTGTTCATTCAACAAACCTTTAAGGGGTGCGTCCTGCTGGCACCTTGTGCTCCTGCCCAGGCAACTCCCACTGGGTAACGCGCTGGAGCCACAGCGGCCGAGGAGGTTGTGATGAAGTCAGGAGCTGTTACATCAGAGAACAGAGCTCTCTTGGCATGGTACAAGGTTTGTTTTTTTTTTTTCCTGCAAAACTGAGCGTTTTATACATACATTTCCTAACAGAATCCACTCTGTTTCCATACTTGCACTCACAGGAGCTTTAGTTAAGTCGTCCTTTCCCTTAGCTAGTGGTTTACAGTCCTGTCCCTCCCTCCAGGGTTCCTCCAGGAAACACAGGGACTGTTCTAAATACATCGTGTATATTCAGTCATTGAATCCTTATAACCCTGTCTTCCCTTAAAGTGGGTGCTTTAACATTCTGCTTTGTAAAAGAGGGAATGGAGCAGAGATTCTTGAACTCACTTGCTCTAGCTGTTCTGCTGGCGAGTAAGAGAGTCAGTATTTGAACCCTGGTACTTGACACCAGGCGCCAGAGTTCAGTGTCCTCTGCTCCCTCTCCGTCGACAGCGGGCGTGGCTTTTCCGACTTTTATGTCAGGCATTTGCCATGGTGACTGCCTCTTGGCTGACTCTCGGTAGAACAACAGAAGACAAAAGTTCCATAGTTAAAACAGTAAAGAATAATTCATTTTTCTGCCGTATCTCCACTACCTTATTCCCAGACTTCTTTCCATAGCTTCTCCTTACACCCCAGCACCCCCACCTTAGTTAAATCTCCCCATTACCTCACAGAGCATCCAGGGCCTCCCTTGATAGCTTTCACGACAACGCATCACTATACATTGATTTGTGCAATCAATCGTCTGCTCGTCGGCAAGTAGATGTTAAACTCCAGGATGGGGGCCATCGGTCGGTGTATCCAGCCACACAGCTGGCTTAGTGTACACTCCCTAAATAGTTGTGGAGTTAATGAATAAGGCATCATGAAACTTTTTAAAGCAATCACATTTTATTATTTAGGCACCCACATAACTGTTTACACAAGTAGTAGCTCTCTTTCGATCAAAAGCTACCTTCTCTATAAGGGAAGGGGGTGCCGAAAAAAGTGGCAGCTGGAAAAGGACTTTGGGGAGCATTTGAACTTTCCTCATGGAGAATTGGGGATTCCTTTCGTGAGCCTGAGAAAAACCATCCATGTTTTGTGACTACACTGCCTTCATTTAGACTCCACAAAGGTAGGATCTGTGAATATTTTACCTGGGCTGGACGGGGGCTGAAGAAAAGTGTGGTCCAAGTCAGTGATTTACAACCACAGGACAATAGGGGCTTCTGTTCTTCCTGGAGCAAAATGGTTTTGAGGAATCTCAGCGCCTAAATTGTTGTGATCAGATGGGGTTTCCGCTTTCAATTAAAGCAGAGCCGCCCTGACTGCTCTGGAGATTCTTCGTTATCAGGGAGTGCCAACTGCAGATTAAACTTCCACGAAGCACAGACAGAGCTTCCCAAAGTCTTCTGGCAATTATATTGCTTTTCCTTCTAAATGGCCCCTCAGCTCTCCTTTTTGCAAATTCTATTTGAACTGCTTTGACGTATATGAGCTTTAATACTTGAAGCTGCTCCGGAGCTCTTTGTTCTTGTTGTTTTTGCTGGCAAATAAATTATAAATTTTAAAAACATGTCATCTCTCTAAAATCATGATGTGGTTTGAGCTCCTTACCAATTCCAACTGCTCTCTTGATCCCCTCCCCCGCTGCCTTCCCCTTCTCCAAATGTAAGAGGATTTACTGTAATAAAATGGTTCCATTATTAACCTCAAAGAATAAAGGTGCAGAGTTGAAAGCAAAATACATAAAGAGAAGTTGTCATGTGGCCGGAAGCATCTTCAGGTGAATTGCAGAATCTGATTGTCTGGGAGTTTGTGTATCTCCTGAATCATCAGAACCCCTCAGAAGCTGAGCACACACACCCCTACCCCCCACCCCCGCCCCTGCCCAGGCCGCCACACCTCAGGTAGAGTAGACACCTTGGGCCTATTGCCTGTTAAGTGGAATCTCTGCGCCTCTCCAGTTTCAGTTCTGTTGGTCTAATGACTTTGGGAGAAGCGCACCAAGTGCAGCCAGCTGGGACAGCGGAGCGCGACAAGGTGTTTTTACATGGATGGGGCGTTCCCCACAGAGCCAGGCTGACGGCAGTATCGGCTCTGCCTCTCCCAGAGCTCCCCTGGCCCTGGTGGTGTCACCTGTGGGATGGGGAGCACGTAATGGTACCTTTCAGGATTGGACCCTCAGTGTAACGCAGCCGGGGCTTTCGTCACTTGTGATGGTGTTCAATATGGCACATGCCTTTAAATACAATATCCTAACTCCTGCAAGAGTTCTAGACAGCTGACTACCTGCACAGTCATTCTCCCAGTCCCTAGGCGCCGCTTCTTGGTGCGCACCTCCTGTGGTCTGGAACACACCAGAGAAAGCAGGACCAGGGAAATAAAGACCGGAGCCTCCACAAGAAGAATGATAAACCCATGCAGCAAAACTCTTGGCTTTCGCTCATACCAGAGTCCACGAGCCCGGATGGAGAGCCATATTCACTCTGTTCATGTGTTCCCAAAAGGCTTGGTTCCCAGGTTTGCTAATTGATGGAGGTTAGAAAGAGCAAACAAAAGAGAGTAAGTTGCTCCCAAAGACAAACCAACATAAAAGCATCAGGTGATGATACAACAAAGGAGGAGACACAGAATCTGTTTCTTTCCCGTTCCTTTCCCCAACACAAGAATTCAAAAGTGTGAACTCTGTGATGGTCTCATAGAGGTAAACATCCCCACACACTGGTCCCTAGCCGGTAAGGGCCTGACTGCATTACAGCACAAACCAGGCAGAGCAAACGCCAGGCACCCCATCACTCCCTCCACCCGTGTCCAAGGCAGACCCTGAAAATTAATCTTGCTGCTCTTTTAACTGATGCTAATATAAGACATCCTTTGTACGGGCTCTAGAATCTTTTCTCAACACAGTGCTCACACACCCACCTACCACTCCTCTGAACTGAAATCTACTGATTATCTCCATGTGAGTGATGTTTGTTTAAAAGGACAGGGACATTGGCAACCACGTTTAAGAGAGGCTTTCTCTAAGGAGGTATTTGGTAAAAAAAGATGTGAGTTGTTGACGGATGAGTAAGAGTTGTGTTCAGCAAGAAAGTTGAGAAGGACCTTCCCCAAAGTAATTTTTCTCATCCTAAAATCATTAGGATGATGGGGCATGGCAAAAGGATCTCAGGCAGACTCACTGGCTATCGGTTTTGGGGAGCAGCAGTTACCTTAGGCCAAGGTTTCTGAAGGAGCCCAAAGCAGGGTGAACTGTCCCTGGCCAGGTTCTAAGTGAAATGCCACCCTCCCATGTTGCAGGAAACCTAGGTGGAGTTCTGTGGGGACGAGATCAAGGAATGCCATCTGTCGAGGGTTCCCTGGAATCCACATAATTCTACAAAACGATATTTTGATGAATTAAGTCAGAAGAATGCAACCCGTATGTTTCTGATTCACATAAAATTTATGAGGGTTTAGGAACTAGATGAAGAGGTGCTAGGCAAGATGTATTGTCCAATTTCACTAACCCTAAAACATTGGAAACAGAGCCTTTCCTTTCCTGTGTTTAACCCAAAGCTCAGGAACTTTCTGGCCCATTCATGAACATTGCTTATCTCTGAGTTTTTATTACCCACACAGGGATAAACATGTGTTTCTCTCCTGGTGTATACACAGTGAAAAGGGGAAGAATCCAACTCATAAATTGCTGATGCCTGTTCCTTTCACTTCAGCTGCTTGGCCCTCCCTGTCTGCAGTGGTTGGGTGTTCTGGCCAGTCCTCAGAAGTCAGTTTCTCCCACCCCTGGAAGGAACGTGTAGTAATTTACTAAAAGGGCCAGAGAGCATCCTGTCTCCTTGGGGGGCCACATCCATCAGGCAAAACCTTTTATCTTCTTACATGGGATTGCTTGCCTCCCATGCTCAAGCCTTTCGCCTTTATGTACTCATTTCAAAAACATTGTGACTCCCTTTACTGTGCATTTGGGAATGAGCAATATAGGCTATAGGCCCTTCCCTTCAGGCACTCTCAGTTAATAGAGAAATAAGACATATGCACACAGGCAATTATAATGCAGTGTGATGCATGTTATGTGAGAGGAAATGCTTGGTGTTATGGGAGGACCCAGCTCGCTCCTCTGGCCCAGCCTGAGATACTAGGGTGTAAGTAGGTCACCAGGTGTCAGTAAAGAATTCCTGAAAGAAATGATCTGTGAACTAGGTTTTGAAGTATGTATAGGAGTTCATCAGAAAGCCAGTAATTGTGGGAAGGAAGGGGGGAGATGGAAAGAGAGTAGTGGGGGTGGAAGGTGCAGCATAGGTAACACACTGAGGCTTCAGGAAGCGTGGCATGCTTGCCTCCACATGCCACTCAGAGGCACTGAACTGGAACTCCGAGGAGCTGGTGGGAGCTGGTGGGGCCCATGATGTGAAGGGAGCTCAGAGGCTCAGAACTGAAGTGGGACTTGGATGTAGATCCAGGAGGTAGGGTGAGGACCTTGGGTGGAAGATATAGGGGTGCCCAGACAACTAACACCTCTTAAGCTTACCTGTGTCCAGCTCCCGCCCCTGTTTATTCCTCAGGCCCTGGAATCAGCCTGCTACTTCTCCCACTACTTCCCAAACATACAACCCAATCGGACTTGTCCCACACCCCTGGCCAGCCTACCAGGGAAGCAGCCTCACACATTTCCTTGCACCCAGGATCCTCTCTGCCCCTGAAGAAAATGGGGCACAGTGCTCTCTTTAGGCGAATGCAGCAGTGCCATGGTTCTGGCACTGGAGGGGCAGCCTCCAGATGGTGACAAGAAGTGTTCTCAGTGGCTCCCTTTCTGACTGTCATGCTCTCCTTTGGATCTCATCCAGGGACCCCTCACCCACAGCTGTTACTGGGCTACCCCACAGGACTGCCACCCAGTTCACCCTTTAATGCTGTGCACCAATTAAAGATGTAAAAGCACGCCCCAAAAGTCACCTCTGTTTTGGTTCTGGTTAGCAACATTAGCATCTTTGGGATTGCCTGTGATTTTCACAAAAACGTTACCAATCAGCAAGGAAGCATAAATGGGAAACAGAGAAGCCCAGCTGAATGATAGAGTGCAGCTTCCTGGTGCTGCTACACCTGGGGCTGGTTTTAGTTTGACAATGCCTGTCCCGATCTATCTGTTGTCAATAAGATAGCAACACCACAGCCACTGCCAGCCCGAGTTATTTAGGAGGTGTCCCCTTTGGGTGTGTGGAGCAAATATCAGCTTACTCCTGTGCACCGGAGCCTGGTACCTTTGCACAGTCACCCCTGGCTACAGTCTAGCTTCAAAGAGCTGCTACAGTACCTACTAAATGCATTAATTCTCAGTTCCTGGTCTGTGCACAGCTGGGATCATCCTCCTCAGAGCCCAGCAATGGAGTAGAATGGAAAGGCCAATCCTTGGGACTTTTGAACCAACTTCCTTCCACTCTTTCTTCTCTCCTTCCCAGCTCCCAGCCCTGTTGCATAATGTCCCATTGTGGACCATCTTTGGGATAAGGTTGAGAGAGCAAACCTGTGCTGGGTCCCCAGAACATCGTCTTATAGCATCATGAATAGACAAGCCCAATTTAGCATCTCGGAGAGCACCCAACTCAGAGGTTTTGGAGTCAACCGAAGTGAGTTGGTGTATTAGTTAAATATTGCTGTGTAACAAATTACCCCAAAATGCATTAGTTTAAAGAGCAAACATTTATTATCTCACCGCTTCTGTGGTGTAGGGATCCAAGCATGTGTTTGCTGGTGCCCTGGGCCAGTGTTTCTCACAAAGCTGGAATTAAGATGTCAGCTGGGGCTGCGTTCATCTCAAATCTTTTTTTTTCAGATTATTGATTATGCTATTACAGTTGTCCCAATTTTTTCTCCTTTGCCTCCTCTCCCCAGAGCACCCCCTACTCCCTCAGGCAATCCCCCTACCATTGTTCATGTCCATGGGTCATGCGTATAAGTTCTTTGGCTACTCCACTTCCTATACTGTACTTTACATCCCCATGGTTATTCGGTGATACCTATTTGTACTTCTTAATCCCCTCACCTCTTCACCCATTCCCCCACACTCCCCTCCCATCTGGCAATCATCAAAACCTTCTCTGTATCCATGATTCTGTCTCTCTTCTTGTTTGCTTTTTAGATTCAATTGTTGATAGATATGTATTTATTGCCATTTTATTGTTCATAGTTTTGATCTTCTTTTTCCTTAAATAAGTCCCTTTAACACTTCATATAATAATGGTTTGGCGATGTTGAACTTCAGTTTTTTCTTATCTGGGAAGCTCTGTGTCTGTCCTTTGATTCTAAATAACTTTGCTGGTAGAGCAATCCTGGCTGTAGGTCCCAGCTTTTCATGACTTTGAATACTTCTTGCCAGTCCCTCCTTGCCTGCAAAGTTTCTTTTGAAAAATCAGCTGACAGTCTTATGGGAACTCCCCTGTAGGTAACTAACTGCTTTTCTCTTGTTGCACTTAAGAGTGTCTCTTTATCTTTAACCTTTGGCATTTTAATTATGATGTGTCTTGGAGTGTGCTGCTTTGCATCTGTCTTGTTTGGGGGTTCTTTGTGCATCCTGGAGTTGCATGTCTATTTCCTTCACCAAATTAGGGAAACTTTTTTTCATTAGTTTTTTGAGTAGATTTCCAATTTCTAGCTCTTTCTCTTTTTCTTTTGGCACCCCAATGAGGTGAATGTTGGAATTCTTGAAGTTACCCTGCAGGCTGCTTATACTATCCTCATTTCTTTGGATTCTATTTTCTTCTTTTTGTTCTGATTGGTTGCTTTTGCTTCCTTATGTTCCAAATCAATTATTTGATTCTTGGCTTTATCCACTCTACTGTTATTTCCATGTAAATTAATCTTTATTTCAATTAGTGTATCCTTTGTTTCTGACCAGAGCTTTTTTAATACTGTTAAGGTCCTCACTAAGTTCCTTGAGCATCCTTATAACCAGTGTTTTGAACTCTGCATCTGATGGATTGCTTATGTCCATTTTGTTTAGGGTTTTGTTTTTTTTTATTGGAATTTTGATCTATTCTTTCATTTGGACCATGTTTCTTTGTCTCTTCATTTTGGCAGCCTCCCTGTGTTTGTTTCTATATATTAGGTAGAGCTTCTATGACTCCCTGTCTTGGTAGCATGGCCTAATATAGTACATATCCTGTAGGGTCCAGTGGCACAGCCTCCAATATCACCCAAACTAGGTACTTGAGGTATACCCTTCATGTGGGCTGAATATACCCTCCTCTTGTAGTTGAGCCTCAGTTGCTGTTGGCAATTCGAAGGGAGGGATTTAGCCAGGCCAGTCAGTTACAAGTACTGGCTGTGACCACTGTCCACCAACCTCCATCCTCCATGGAGCATCAGCTGTGCAAGGGCATGATGGTGGTGCTCTGATGTGGTCTATAGTTGTTCCCTGGGTGTGCAGGCTCTAGGATTTCCCAGGTTGCAGGCCAAGGTCATCCTCCATCTGTGTTCTGCCCAGGGCCACCCTGCATGAGCCATAAAGCAGTCTGAGATGGCTGCTGCTAGTGCTGGGCTTGGGGCCACTTAGCAAGAGGTACAGGGTCTGGGGATGCATTGAAGCCAGCTGTTGCCTGTTTTAGAGCATTTAGGACATTGCAAAACATGAGCCAAGACCAGTCATTCATATGGAAAAGTCACAGTGAATAGCTTGGGTGGTCCCATAAGTTGGGTGGGATGAAGTCTCAGGGGGTCTCCAGGGTGGGGCAAGCAGTGTTAGCCAGGTTGGTGTAGCCTCAGATATAGCACTGGCCTTCCGGCTCTGTGGCTGTGTGGTGGGAGGGCTCAGAAAGGGACAATGGTCTCTGCCCACCCTTCTTTCTGAGAGAAAACTGTCCCCCAGTTCTCACCTTGATGCCAGACACTTCAGTTCCTCCCCATATGCAACTGGTGCCCTTCAAGCTGCTACCCTGGTGCTAGAGCTCAGAGGGAGTGAGTCTGAGCAAGTCCATGTGTGGGTTCTCTAAAGGGAACTGCTTAGGACTCCAGCAGCTTCTTCTACTTACTCAATCCCCACTGGTATTTGCAGCCAGAAGTTGTGGGGACTTATCTTTCTGGCACTGGAACCCTGGGTTGGGGGGCCTGGTGTGGGGCTGTGACCCCTCATTCCCAAGATGTCCCTCCCAAATTTTTATCCACCACACATTGATGTGGGACCAGCCCATTCCACATCTTTGCCCCTCCTACCAGTCTGGATGGATGTGGTTTCTTTAATTCCATAGTTCAACACTGCCATTCAACACGATTTCTGGAGTATCTCACTGCCAAGAAGCCCTGACTATGACTATGCAGCTATTGGGGAAGGAGAAGGTGAAGAGAATATGTACTTTTTTACACAGCTTCCCCAGAGGCTGTCCTTGCATAGCAGTAGCAGCCTTTAAAATAGCTGAGATACAACTCTCTGTGCTGTCTTTCCACAGCTCATGGAGAATCCTGTCCATAGTCCAAGTCTCAGTTCATGGCCATCCACATGGATCTGTTTTCTCCAGGATTTTCATCTAGGTGTTGGAATCCCTCCAGAGAAGAGAGCAGGAAAGGTTTTCTGCTAACTGCTCACGTGTGTTAAATATAAAGTTAGCTGGGCTTCACTGAGCATCACTCTTATGAGGACATTACATAAGCTATCTTGTCTAAAACTCCTGGCAGCCACTTGAGGTCAACACCATTATCATTCCATTTTATAGATCAGGAAACTGAGGCTTAGCAAGGATGAGCAACTCACCCGATGTCAAACAGCTAGTAAATGAAAAGATGTTTGTGATGATTTGCAATGACATAGCCCTTAGCCCAGAGAGCAGACCACTGGGAAAGAGTACGTGTAGTTATCTGGTTTTTCCCCGATGACCTGGCTGGGTTTCAGGTGGGTGAGATTAGAGGATAGAGCTAATAGAAATTAGGAGTAAGGTCTTTTCAAAGTTATTGTTGACAAATGCTGGTCACTCATGACCGGTTTCATACTTCAGGCTTTAGGATGACATGTCTCCCAGGGCAGTACATCAAGAGAGAGCATGATGACGCCTGGCTGTGAGCGACTGCAGAACAGTGAGAGAAAGAATGAGATGCTGGCAATAAAAACCAACTGATAGGAAAGGAGGCGTCTTACTCTCTCTAGGCAGCCCAGGAACTGATTGGAGTGCGGTGGTTTGGAGCAGTGGATAGAGATAGAACACAAATGTTCTAGCCAGTGTGTGACTTTGGACAAAGCACTATCACCTTCAAGCTTCACCTCCCTCATTTGTACAAATGGGTTAAAAATAGTTCCTACCTCGTAAGAGCACACTGTGAATAAATTATGATAATGCACAAAAGCTTGGTTCAAATATGTGGTGTGCTGCCTGCTACCCAGTGGGCTTTTAAGCTTTCAGTCCCCCACCCTACATCAGCCTATATCAGAATGAGAATGTTGGACAAGATGGTCTTCAGAGACCATTGCTGTTGAGCCATCGGTCATCCCAGCACAGATCAAAAGGGAATGAGGATTCCCTGTAGACATTATGGGTAGCAGGAGTGATCTGTCTCCCTAGGAAGCTTTGAAACATTATTTACCGTGAAGGATGCTGTCCAAGGAGGAACAACATGCCCACATCAAGGAGCACTTCCCATTGTTAAAAGGGAACTAGTAGGCTTCAGGAGTACGGTTTAGATTCTGTGAGTTTTCAGGGCAGCTCAGATGACTTCCCAGGTGAAAACCATGTCCCATATTCAGAAGAGCATTACTGTACAAAGATGTGATTGCTTCTGTGTTTTTCCTGGTTGATAAGCTGATATACGAGGGGGACCCCCAAAACTTGGAATTTATGTATAAAAAATTGTGTACATGTTTAAATTTCAGTTCCCTTCAAATTACTCTCTCATTTAATGAACTACACCTATCGAGACGGTTTTTCCACTGCTCAAAACAGTTTTTGAACTCTTCAATTTTGATGCCTTTTAGTGCTTCTGACATTTTTTGTTTCACTTCTTCCACATCAGCAAAAGGTTTCCCTTTGAGGACTTTTTTCATCCAGGGAAACAAACAAAGAAAGTCTCTTAGGGTGAGATCCAGTGAATAGGGAGGGTGGGGCATGGGAATCATGCCATTTTTGGTCAAAAACTGCTGAACACTCAGTGTGGTGTGGGCAGGTGCACTTGTAAATCGCCCATCATGAAATGGGCAAATGCATTGAGTCTTACAAAAAATTCACTGAAGCCAAACTCAGCCTCTCGCAACAACACCAGCTGGTACACTGATACAGATGGGTTCCTAGAACACTCACCTAGCGGGGGAAGCCTATACTATAAGGGGCCCGCCGTTCTCCAGAAGATAATTCTGGCTTTTGTTGGGGAAAGGGGTCCCTCCTGTATTCATGGAAGAGGATTCACTGGGCATCAGAAATCCTGGTTTCTGAGTCTAACTCATTCATTCACCAGATATATTTCCAGCCTACTCTCTCCCTGGCACTGTGACAACAGAGTGAGGAAACAGACTGGTGTAGTTCCCACCTTCAGAGATCTCAGGGGGAGTCAAGTGTACTTACTGCCAACCACGGTGGGCTGTGCTGTGTTACAAAGAGCAGAAGGAACGATAGAGGTACTGCTAAGAGGCACTTTCTCCAAATATCCTGGAGGTGGGTTTTAAAGGATAGATTAACCAGAGGGAGGTAATGACATTTGAAGCAGATGGAACCTCATGAACTAAAGTGCAGGAGCAGGGACAGCTGTCAGCTGCAGAGGAACTGTAAGAAGTTCTGTGCTGTTAGAGCCAAGAGTGTGTGTCTGTCTGTGACGTGGAGTGGGTGGTACCCACAGGGCTGCAGGAGAGGATGTGGAGGACAGAGGCAGAGCAATGAGATCAAAGAGGTGTGCAGGGACCAGGTCACAAAGATCCTTACAGATCATATTAAAGAGTCCTGGCTTTGTCTCGAAGACAGTGGGACAGTCATTAAAAGATTTTAAAGACTGTTGAACTTGGCCAGATATTTTTGGCAGATGGTTAGACTAGGTGATCTTCAAGGTCCCTGTGTATTGACACTGTCCTAAACAAATACTATATATTCTCTTTGAAATGCTAGCCACAAGAATCATTGTTTTTAGTATTTCTTAAATAACTGGTTGTACATTTGTAGCCTTTATTTATATAATGATGTCAATCTAGTGAAACTTTCATTGTTCCTCTATTACGTGGAGCACACTATGCTGACTATGGTGGATTCATTTGTGCACTAAGTTAAATAAAAGTGCCAGGGACACATGGTGGTCCTAACAGTAAAAGAAATTGCACGAGATATCTTATTGACCAATTGAGTTTGGAGTCTGACATTCTTGATGTGACCTTTATCTGTCTCCACCTCAGTCCCTTAATCTGTAAAACTGGGATAATAGTAGCATCTATTGTGTAAAGTCGCTGAGAGTGTTGGAGGAGATAGCACAGGTGAAAAAGAACTTAATCCAGTGACTGGCACATCATAAGGAGGTAAAGTCAGTGAGCTAGGGACACCATTCTCAGCAGCAGCAGCAGCAGCAGCAGCAGCAATTAGCTGCCAGGAAGGGTTGGGATGACAGCAATGAGAGGCTGTTGCTACGATTACATTATCAGTTGTAAGAAAATTTCTCACATTTGAACACCCCAAATTCAAACTCATCGTAATTTGAGTTAGTATGAAATTCTTTCTCAGTGGAACCAAAAACAATTTGCTCACAAATGAATAATGCAAAGTCTGGTGATGGTGGGAAATAGGGGGGTGTCAAACTCTTTTGAAAATATCTATATAGATTTCAAGTATCTGAGGCTGCTTTCTAGGCATGTATGCCATATAATAATTATAAATGTGGCTATATTGATTTATTCAAGTATCTTCAAGTATCACTTAAATTGCTAGCTCTTCAAAGTCATTGATTTTAAAGAACATGTTAAAAGCAATAAAGTGGAGTTTCTTTGCGAAACATTTTGTCCTTTTTATTTATTTTGTATGTCCTTTTTCCCTCTCAGTTTTCTCCAGTTACTCTCAATGAGTATTATTTTGCTAAATTCATACCCGTTATCATTCATTCATTCATTCATTCAACAAATATTGATTGAATGCCTGCTCTGTGCCAGGGAGGTCCCTCCCTCCTGGAACATACATCCTAGACACAGGCTCTGGAATGAAGAGTGGCGGTCTTTCAGAGTTTGTGAAAAGTGACCAGTGGGAGCTATGGAAAAGTGAACATGGTAAAAGTGGACATCGATAAAATGATAAGTTAATCAGAATGTAGGCCATCATACAGGATCGTACACCTTTGGACAGTGTTTTTGTGGAGGTCTTGGTTGACGTGCTAAAATTACAGGAATACCTCTTTGCACACAGAGATTTAAAGGGGGTTCTCCTTGAACACACACATTCACCCCATACCAGATTTATAAAATTCCTTTTTCGTTTCTCAATGATCTGACATAAATACTAACAGAGAAAACTAAGTATTACTGACCGTTACACCCCAAAATTAAAATAGTTAAAGCTAAGAAATATTGACATCCAGATCTGCTTCTGCCTTCCTCGAATCCTTTATAACTTCTGTCTGCTGAGTAAAAACTGAACTCTAAAGTTTTTCATTCAAAACTGCCATATGAAGTTAGCCAATAACTGTTGTTCTTAATATCTTTTCTTTAATCCCCAAGGCTTCCTGGAAATTTAAGGGATTTTGGGTGTAGAGAGAAAATTATTCAAAAGCTATTGCCCATAACTTCAGCCAGTGCCTCATCTCAGTGGTTTTTGACTTGTATCCTTTCTTTTAAAGCATGTGTCTCACTCATGTATGTCATTCAGCCGTTAGTTATTGAGTGCCTCCTATGTACCAGGCATCACAGTTTTGATTTTTCACCTTATTTGTTCCCCTTCAAAATATATAATCCAATCTGTGGTTTCTCTGAGTCAAAATAAGCATTTTTGGTTGGTTCTCCAACTGATACCTGGCCCACTCACCTAGAAAGTCAAAGTAGACTTCCCTATCAAAAGGCAAGTTTCTCGGTTCCCCTGATTGTTTCTTGGCTGCATGAGAAAAGGAAAAGACTCAAGAAGAAAGAGACAGGAGCTTCTTTGTATAGATTTGTTATCCACTTACCCTGCAGGCATGCTCTGTCTTTGTTTCAAATTACCTTCACTTGCACCATTGAAATATGGTTCTTAATCTAGGAAAAAAATCCCACTATAGTAGCCTTGAAAACAACTTTCTAAATTTACACAGTTTATTTAGGAATTTACAGGCTTTGTCTAGGAGAGCTCAAACCCTCTCTAACTTGCCACTCTGACCACTTGTGGTGAAGGTGATTTTTATCTTCTTAATACACATCTGATATCCAGTAGGACTAACGCATCCATCTGTCCGTCTAGCCAACCATACCGTTATGATGCTCTATGCTAAGCCTTTATCTAGACCCAGGGACCAAGGCTAAGACTAAGGCAGTGTTCTTGCCTTTAAGGAGCTCATGTGCCAAGATGCACTTGAAGTTGCAGAAAGTTCCAGGTAGACTGAAGAGCATGGATATCTTTTGTGAGTGAATCAGTTGCTATGACATCAGAGACATGCTTCTCTGTCTTGAGTCTAGAATGTGATATAGACGCCTGGGCCTGAAATCTTGTCTTAGTTACTGTTGTACTCATTCTGACATGCAACATGGTACTAAACACATAACACGTATGCGAAAAGCATTTGTGAAATTAAAGAGGTTGAAATTTGTTTACTACCTGCCAACTATTTGTTGGTAAATTGAAACTCCAATAAAATGACACATTTTTTAACCCTTAAGTTCTGAACCAATTGAGAAATAAGACAAACAAGAGGGCAGATATAAAAGACTCTATCTGTGACTCCGGTAGTTATTGGAGAGCATGGCTTATATCTATAGGCAGAAGGCTTTCCAAACATCAAGTGCAAGAACAAGTTAGACTTGCCCACCCAGTCACCAGCATTGCTTGCTTATCCTCTAGGACTGGGGTCAGCCCCTAGAGACACTGAACAATACAAGGGGGTCCTCCAAAACTGCAGTTATCTTCTGGAGGGTGAGCCCCTTGGAGTGCAGGGGAACCTGCTAGGTGAGTGTGTTCTAGGAACCCCTCTGTACCAGTGCACCAGCTGGCGTTGTTGTAAGAGACTGTGTTCAGCTTCAATGAATTTTTTTGAAGACTCTTTCAATGCATTTGCCCATTTCATGATGGGTGATTTACAAGTGCACCTACCTACACCCACTGAGTGTTCAATAGTTTTTGACCAGAAATGGCATGACCCCCATGCCCCACCCTCCCTCTTCACCCAATCTCACCCCAAGCAACTTTTTTTTCCCCTGGATGAGAAAAGTCCTCAAAGGGAAACATTTTGCTGATGTGGAGGAGGTGAAATGGAAAAGCAGCCGAAGCACTAAAAGGCATCAAAACTGAAGAGTTCAAAAACTGTTTTGAGCAGTGGAAAAACCGTCTGTCGGTGTATTGCATCACATGGAGAGCACTTTGAAGGGGACTGAAGTTTAAATATGTAAGAATAAATATGCAATTGTGTATAAATAAATTCTGGGTTTTGGGGGTTCTGCCTTCATCCATTCATTCTCAGCAGAGCTTGTATGCAAGAAAAGGAAGGAGCTGGAGCTGGACCACACAGGACCAATTCTCCTACTGAACTTTCAACTCTCCGATGAGATTTCATCACTCTGCTCACCTCCCTTCTTTCCCCCAGTTGAAGTAGACAAAGAGGCAGAGAGAAGTGATGAAGCATCACATTAATGGGCTTTCCGCCACAAGGAAGAACCCTCAAGAATCTGGAAAAACCTGTCCTGGCAACACCAAATCTGTTGACTTGAAACACACTCCTCACCCATGTCCTGCCTGTGGTCTCCATGGTTGTCCCATCCTGACATTGGTGTCCTCTTCCAATTCGACATAGTCTTTTAACTCTACCACTCAGAACTTCCTATTTGCCTGATTTCTCTTGCCTACTCCTTCCACATAGACTCCACCCTTCTCCTGGATCATATCAGCTTGGTTTGGGTCCTAATCCCAGCCTACCTGATCGGCTGTCTTCCACTTGTTAGAGCCCCAGTGTGATAAACAAACATAGTACTTATGGGCAGCTGTGCCAGGCACTGTCCTGAACACGGTACAGAGGTGATGGAGATAGACATGAGCTCTTTGCTTACGGGAACTTTTAGACGACCGGGGGGCCAGAGAGTTGCAGCAGATGATTATACCCTGAGCCTGATAACCTGATAATTGTTTAGGCAGAGAAAGCAGTACATCTGAAATGTGCAAGATCCTCCCTGCATTGGCTACAGATATTAACATATGCATCTGGAATCCTTTCAGTGGCATTTAAAGTGCTGATGAAGTGGTTATTCACAATGTTTTTATCTGTGATCTTGATTGTTTTTTTGTTAACTTTTCTCTACCCATTAACTTCTCTGGGGAGTAAAAGGGGAAAAAAGAATAAAACCTTTGCAAAGTTCTACGCAGCCAAAAAAAAAAAAAAGAAAAAGAAAAAGTCAAAGATAACCACCAGCAGCTTGTAAAAACAAGAGGGCGTTCTGGGGATTATAAAACATATGCCTGACAACTGATATTATCCACCAGCGAGATATAGCTCATATCTCCAAAGCCTGATACTGTACAATGATCATGCTGGTTATCAATTCATACATGCTCACATGGCCTGGTGGTTCCGGGAATTACCTTCTTAGATTGCTGCAAATCCCTCATCTCCAGCAAATTCATCATGCAAAGCCCCCACTGTAATGAACCTTGGGTAAAGCTCAGCACCCGATTGTATTTTACCACATTAAGTGGAGTGTCAGTAGTCTAGAAATATAACTGTTAGAGAATGTAAGAAAAGAGACTTCACCTTGCAAATCTGTTTCCCACAACTGTCTCCCCACGTGGCCCCATGGCACTCTGAGTTCTTTGAAATTGCCATGTTTGTCCTCTTGGCAGACGTACCACTCAGGGAGGGCCCTGCTTGGTGGCTTCCAGTTCCCTGATCAGAGTCTGCGTCCTGAAGGGAACGGCTGAGCAAGCCCGGAGGACAGAGACAGCAGCATGTTACCTAGCTGCTGGTAACGGGTAAAGAAGCTTTTGCATTTGTTGTTGTTGCTTTCTGAGAATCCCGTCCCTTCTCTTGGCAGCTCGTGGTGGAGGAAATCTGTGACAACTGGAGGCTTTGGGATGCCCCAGTGCTGTGCACAGGGTCACTGACTCAGTTGGACAGAGCAAACTCGCCAACATACCATGCCCACTCCGTGTCACCTTCAGTTGGTAACATATGTGCACATATACACATACACATTCATACAAATATATGCACAAAGCATATATACATGCAAATATACATACAAAATAAGCCTACACACGCAAACATACACACACCCAAACACATACACATTCTATGTATGGTGGATGGCTGTGACTGGGTGCTGGGTGCTCTGAAAGGAGGCCGCTCGGGGACAGCTCTTGTGGCAGCTCTGTACTAAGAAGCATAAAGACAGTTGAAATAGGGCAACATCTCTGAATACAACCCAGGGAACTCCTGCATCCAAAGCACCTGGGGTACTTGTTAAAAATGCCAGGCACTGGCCCCAGCCCAGTTGCACTGACACTGACGCCTCGGGGGGTTAGGCCTGGGAATCTTGAACTTAACACACTCCCTGGGTATAATTTTGTCTGAGAACCACTGTAATGTGATAAATACTGTTACACAGGCATGTAGATTGTCAGTGGAATTTGCAGGAGATACACGCAGCCAGCTTGCCCTGGGAAAATCAGAGAGGGCACACTGGAGGAAGTAGTCCCCAAGTTGGGAGCTAAAGAGGGGGAGTCATGCAGATACAACAAAGAAAGGAGAAAGGGCCACAGAGAACATCCAGAAGAGGAAAGCCACAAGATAAGGGGAAGTTTTTCAAAACATACCACCCTTCATAACTAAGGGACTCCAGCAAACAAAGCAATGTGGGCTTCCTCCATCTGCAAATCTTCCAGTTTAATAGAAGACAGATTTTCTTTGGCATCCTGATAAGCTGTGTATGTTAGTTTTACTTCCTCTTCCCATGCTCCTTTCTAATAATGACAGCTCCATAGAAACCTGAATGGATGCTTGGACATATTGCAGGATCCTGACCTCAGTTCTGGAAGCTTCCATGTGGAACACTAAGGGACACTGAATCCCTGACCTCAAGCCAGGTGCTATGGCTGCTACCAGTAAATGGATGACTTCACATTTTGTTTGCAGAACCAAGAAATGTCCAGAGAGAGTAAAACTTAAAACAGCTACACACCGATGTTCCATTTCTGCACCGGATGTACCCACTTCTTAATTTTATGTTTGCTCAGGATCCAGCTTTCTGAGGGCAATTAAAGTCAGAAGGAGGTGTCAGCTTGATTTAGTAAAATTGGATTCTTTGTCTGCCTTCTCTTATCTCCTTGGGCTGGGTTGACATTTGAATTTTATGTTTTTGTCCTTATTTCTTCTGAGCATGCCCGCCTCCTCCCCCCCACCCCACCCTGGCCCCAGGAAGGGTTTTCAGTGTTACTCTCACTCTGTCTGTTTGCAAGGAAGGTGTTTGTTTCTGTAAAGTGCCTGTCCCGTCTGATCTCCATCATCTTTATGGTCTTGCATTCTGTCACTGCGGCTCCTCTCGTCTGGCTGTGGTTTGTTATGTTTTGACAGGAGTTGGTTATAAAGCTGGGGATCACGTCTCTGGCTTTGCCTTTCAAACTTTCTTCTTTACGGTAGCCATAAACCCTCGCCGCTAAAATGTTTCCTCTGAGAAGGGGCTGAAATTCTGGTAACAAAGGCCTTGGGGGAGAGAGAGAGAGAGGGAGGGAGGAAGGGGGAGAAGAAGAAGGAGGAGGAGTAGGGAAGGAGTAGAGGGAGAAAGAATTCTGAAGAGATGTTATTAAAGTAACAAGTTACATAGCAGCCGTCATTCAAATGCAACCTATAAAAAGGATACGTGGAGTTTTCAAAGATTTGAGAAAATAATAACAGACTAGCAGAAGAAATGTACCTAGATTACTCTGCTCCACTGTTTTTAATTCTTGGAAGTACAGACAAGTTGGCAACTGCACAAGTTAGTTCCCAGCTTGCTACAAAGGGAGAGAGCGTGGTGTGGGGACATGGGACAGGCTCTGCATCTGAGCCCTGTGCGGCGGCCATTTTGCAAGTTCCTCTGAACACAACTCTAGTTCTCTTGCTTTTCCTGTGACATCCTGGGATGTCACATGGTTTATATGATCCTGACGTGGTGTCTGAGTTTCTACTTTTGGTCTCCCCTGTACCAAGCAGCGATCGAGGGCTTGCTGTGTGTTAAGGCCCCAGCTCTGCATCCCTAGCTGGGAGAGGTGGTGGAGCTCTGTTGTGTCCTCAGAGCTTGGCTAGACACGCAATGTGCTTTTTCTTTTTCAGTGCATCCTCAAGGTCATCTGGAAAAAAAAAGTAATATTGCCCTCATGTAAGTAGTAATGGCCAGCCACCTAGGTACATAATAATGAGCGTTCATATGGCTGGGGGAGGGGAGGGGGTGCAGATACAAGGAAAAAGGGAGCCGGTTCCCGTTCAGTGTGGCGCACCTTGGCGCTCTGCTGCAGCAGAAGAGGGTCTTGGCCCTGTGTCTCTTGCTCTACCCCAGGCTGGTTCTTCTCTGACCACCTAGCACACTCACTGATTTTCAAACGGTGCACCACAAGAAATTTTAGAATGTGCTTCCCCAAACAGTAAGTTGATTATATTCTCAGCACCTCTGTTGCGAATCTGCCTGATCTTTTTTCCTTCCTTCCATTTGTCCTCCATTCCCCTCCCTCCTTCTTTCTCTTATTCCTCCTTTCCTTCCTTCCTTCCTCTCTCTCTTTCTTTCTCTCTTTCTAGCTTTTATTCACAATGTATTGAGCACACGCTCAATACCCAAGTATTTTCTATACTGTTTAATCATTATGGCAAGCTAATAACAATGATGATAAAATAATAAAATAACTATTTTCAGTGTCCTGATGTGCACTGATGCAAAGTTTAGCCATTCAGTAACTATGTATTACATTGTTCAGTAACTATGTATGTACTACTGCGTGCTCGGTATTACTCTTGCTTCTGAGAGTATAGCCAAGAACAGACAGACACTTCCTCCATTCTTGGAGCTTGTCTTCTTCTGGGGGAGCAGGTACAATATTCAACGATAACATAATATCAGTAGTGAAAAAACATTAATTAATTAGGGGACAGGGGTGGAGTTTAGCCAGAGGTTGGAGCATTTCGTGGGTGATTTTAGGCACTCTGTGCTGCACCCCTGGGAGGCTAGTACTGATCTCATCCTCATTTGATGGATGAAAACCTCAGGCGGCCAGAATGATGAAGTAACTTGCCCAAAGTCACACAGCTGCTATGGAGCAGAGCTTGGACTCCTGCAGACAAGTCCAGACAGAGGCCAGAGTGTCATATCATCTTGGGGAATGGAACAATGGTCCCCTCACTGAAAGGAGAGGGTACAGCTTCAGAGAAGGGACTGTCAGATAGTGGTGAAAAGTGGGGGTGGGGGGTATGTCATTCAACCCACAAGAAATGGTAGCAGGTGTGTCACCAGGTCACCAGGTGCCAGGCTCACGCCAGTCAGACTCATTCTCGGACCAAAGCCCTCAGGGGTTTCTGAAAATCTGCACAGAGAATGACAGGTTCCAACAACTGGTGCCCACACGTTTTTATCAAACTTGTGTGGGTGCAGTTGGGCTATTAAGTCGTGCTGTCAAAAAGCCTATGCAACATTTAATTCACTGTCAGAACCCTTGTTCCTTTTCTTGTAGTCACAGTCTAAGGGTCAGAAGCACAGCCCCCAGTGGACTCCTGCAGAATGTGAAGCTGAACCCCTTTTAGTACTTCTCATTTCCAAGAAGTTTTACTTCCCCGCAGAGAACCTCTGGAATGCTGGCTTGGCATGCAACAGAGTCTCTCTCTTTTCTTTCTTCTTCTTCTTCAGAGAAGCATGCTTTCCTTCGTGGCGTCGGGGCGTTTATGAATTGTGCACACAGATGCAGCAAGGGAAAAGTCCTTCTTCAAACTAAGTAGTCTCAGACAGGATGCTTTTCTTACTTGGAAGACTCAAAAGTGACTTTAATCCCAAGATGAAACTATCGAAATGATTCAACTCGAATCCTTAATCATCTGAACTAGAACATTCAGATATAAAAATGCCAGATACGGGACCCCTGAAAGCTTACCTTCTTCTTCCTGTGGTTTTGGTTCCCCAGCCCTAAGCTACAGAAGCGGCTTCACCTCTACGTTAGAAACCCATGTGCCCGCATAACCATCTCGAGGTTGGCAGGCTGTCTACACAGACATGCCAAGTCCGCATTCATCCATTTGCCAAACATCGCTTAAGTAGCTATTTACATTGCGAATGTGCTGTGATACTGAGATGATGGAGAAATGTTCTCTGCCCTCAGGGAATGACAGTTACTGAAGGAAAGACAATAAAATTGACGATTACAATGCACTGGGGTACGTTGCTTAGTCTGTGCGCGCGCAGGGGGATATGGGAGCAGTGATGCGCACCTAGTGCTCGGCAGAGCCGGGCTCTGTGGTAGCGCTCCACGGGCATGATTTTGTTCATACTTGTCACTGCCCACCGAGTTAGTGACGATTCCGTGCCCATTCGACAGATGAAGAAACTGGAGTTTAAAGAGCTTAAATCCAAGTGACAAAGCAAATAAATGACACAACCAGTTTATGCATCTGGAACTTTCACTGCGACACCCACATTTATAATCACGTCGCGTATGTAGGAAAGAAGTGGAAAACTCAGAGGAAAAGCGTGGTACTCAGCGGAGGGGGGTGGGGTGCTGGAGCTGAGGTCTGAGGATGCCTGCCACTTGGAGGCGGTGGGACCAGGGCAGCCCGGGTGACGGGTGCTGCGTGAGCAAAGGTTTGGAGCTGCCCTGTGCATGGACACACTGAGGAAGTGGGTGAGGTTGAAATGAAGATGAGAGAAGGCTGGTGGGGCAGCCAGTTTATTATTTTAATTCTACAAACCTTTCCTTGGACTTCAAAATCCACAGTAAAGGGTCAGGTTTCATTAGCTTCTATTGCAGTGACCGCTTAACACCTCAGAGGGAATGTCTGTGTAATACCCAGTCCCAGGGTGGAGGGCCCAGTCTCTACCCAAGTCTGCCTCTCTCTGCAGAGAGGGATTCAGCTCATTCACCCCTCTTGCCGTGGCGAAAGGTGCTGAGCCCTGGTTCCCATTAAGTTTGAAATCACACACATATTTCTGCTTCTCTGGTGACATTTCTGTAACGCAGTTGAGTTGTGCTCATATGAAAACAGAAAATTGAATGACTTGTGGTGTTCCCATGGCTTTAAGTTTGAGAAGCCCCAATAAATCATATGGAAATAATTTCATAAGAGTCCTTAAGTTTGGTGCCTTGGAAAAATCAAGAAATAGAATTTTCTTACTTCTCTAATTTGGAGCCATTTTTTTTCTTCCTTTTGCCCAATGAATGGGTTTTGGGTTAAAGAAAATATTCCAGAAAACTGCAAATTATCTGAAGACATCAAATGTAAATGATTGACTTGGAGGAGTAACCACATGAGCAGGATATCTGTGATTAATTGCTTAATTTTGTAATATATTGATAGATAAAACTGTGAGTCCTTGAGGGCTACCTCTTTGTGAGGGGCACACTGTGTGACCCAGATGGTAGGACAGGTGGGTGTTGACAAGACCCAGTGCTGGCGAAGTCGTGGGTAAGGGTGAGACCCATTCTGTCCACATGGGCAGATAGTCACAGCTCTTTGAAGGATATACCTAGTTAAATGAAATATGTATATTTTTTCCTTTTTCAATGTCTACCCTGGTGGGAAAAATTGAAAAAGAATTTCTAATCCCTCAACATGAGCATGTCTAAATAATGTGTGAAACAGCCACATTCTGGAATATAGTGCAGGGATTAAAAGAAGTGAATTAGCCTTAGAGCTCAAAAATGTGTTATTGAGTGAGAAAAAGACAAGGTCCATAGAGATATAGTCAGCATGATAATTTTAATGTAAAACAAAACAAAAGGCACTCACACAAAATGGCACGTCTGTGCTCTGGGTCATACGTATGGAGATAAATATATAATTTAAGACTCCAGATCACTCTATAACATACTGATAACAAAGATGACCTAGGGAGGGGCAAGCACACTGCCTTTGGTGGGTACACGGTGGTCAGGGGAACTTTGGGTTTATGAGTCATTGTATTAGTTAACCCTAACTGCTTAAATAAATAGACCTCAATATTTTGGTGCCTTGACACAATAGAAAGGTATATCTTGCTCCAAAGTCCAAATGGGTTTTCCCAGCATATGGCAGTGGTCCTCCTGGTGGTAATGCAAAGACTCAAGCTCCTCCCATCTCCATCCATTGGGGGCTGGGATGTTTTCGGCATCAGCTGCTGGCTCTTCAGTACTGGCTGTCAGAGATCTACCTGGTTGGAAAAAATAAAAAAAATGGAAATGTCCATTGGATATTTTTGCAACTTCAGTACTGGGCAGCACCCAGCTGACAGGCTGTTGAGGAAGTGAAGTCCATTCCACGTCTAGAACAGGGAGTGAGGCTCTGCGACAGTGATGTATTCATCTTTTGCACATATGTTACTTACATAATTTAAAAATTAATAAAAATTGAATTTGGGCATGGAAACAAACCAGTGATGGCTGATAAAAAAAACAGCAAGTGGTGTGAGTTATTCTACCATGGCTCTGAGTACCTGTGCACTTTTACTTCTCAGGTCATCTGATTCTTCTCCCGTAGAATGAGGATGAGGAACATAACCATGGACAACCTAATACATCTATTAAGTAATTGTTAGTACTTTGTACTATATTGTTTCTACATATGTTAAGTGCTGTTCATCATCACTAGCCAGGAGCTTATTGGTATTACCATGAGCCAAGATCATTCCTCCTAGAGTCAGGGAAACATGCTTAACATGTTCTTTTTAACAATTCGTAAAAAATATATATAGAACTAGCTAGAGGTGTGTTTTGAGATCTCCGGAAATCCACTGGGATTACAAAATGCTTTGGGAATCACTGGACTAAACGTGGGGGCTTCTCTGGGTCTGTCATTGCTAATTTAGTACCTGGGACAGCGCCTCGTACAGAACACATTGAACACTGCTTTCGTGGATATTGTTAAAGGGATGAGTCTGGAAGTTGAATTGATACAAAAAATGGGTGTATATGTGTGCACAAGAGAGAATAAGGTTTATACTGAGTACAAAAATTGTTCAATAATTGAAAATATATTAATAGGGAGCTTTCTAAAGAAAATTAGCCCATCAATGGTTACTGAAAAGGCATTTGATC
>VMDR010011763.1:0-27834 GCA_007922815.1 Macrotus californicus | reverse complement strand
AATGGCGGTTTTGACCCTTTTCTTACCACTGGCATGTGCTCAGCCATGTTAGGAGGTAAGATGACAATTTATTCAGGTTGACAAGAAGACAAAAAAATAAAATTTGAAGTTATGAAAAGACAATGTGAAGTATAAAGTACTAGCCTCTGTCATTAAAGAAAAAACCTCACCAATAACCCCAGATTGTTCCTTGACATCATACTTGTTGACGGCATCAGGCCATCAGAATTAGCAAGACCTTGAAAATCAAATCTCTCACAACATGGACACAAATAGCTTTAAATGTTTGGGTAGTGTTTTAAAATTATGCAATACTAAATTTAGCTCGGAATTGCACTAAACTGAATATTTAAGAACTTATTTGGAAATTTTTTTTACTTAATTGCTTAAAGCAAAATAAAAAGTCACATACCATTAGGAAATCACTCATTCCTCCTGATGTGGTAAAAATAGCTAGCGTGATGCGTGGAAAACAATATAGCTACAAAACCAAATGCTTGACTTTGTCAGCAAATCCCGCTGGAAGATGCATAGCAACACTGCTGAAGTTTTAAAGGAACAGCACCGTGGGAGGTTGGCTAAGACACCGGGGAAAGTACTGCTGTTTCTCACAGGCCCCAACCAAGTAAGGGCACGACAGGCCCTTGAATAAAGCTGGTCTCTTCAAAGTCGTTTCATTGTAAGATGCCCCAGCTCACTCTTGTTATGTTCATCGATCTGTGGTGAGAATTGGTTCCTTTACACATCGTTTTGCTTACAGTCTCAGAACCTACAGGTGACATTAATGGAAGACTTATTGATTCTTTATTATTTATAGGAGCGATTTAGTTGAAGAAATATCACTACATAAAGTCTTAATTTCCAGTTATATAGTGGTAGATTTGATATAATGCATAATTTTAAAAAACTTTTAAAATCCACACAATGCACAGAGTACTGCAGAATTTGATCACTAAGTCACCGATAAGCAGACCATACAGAACGACTCCATGTCAGCCAACGCCGCTGCTTAATTCTGTTTCAGAAATGAAATAGGACCCCTACTTATTTATGAATCAATAAAGGAAAGAGATACCAGAAAAGGTATATTTTCAGAAGTCAATAACATTGTTAGTTAAAATAATGCTTTATGGGAAAATTAGATAAGGTAACAGCTACGTTGACTAGGATAAAAAAAAGGAATTCAGAGTACGTTTACAGAAAAAGGCCAGTGTGTGAAATTGACTACCCACGTTGGTCCTAGGAAAGATAACGCGGCAAAGATGCTAGAGACAGAGGGGCCCAAAATGCTAAGGAATGTCATCAGTATGGTTCATTTTATAAAAATAAGATTTGTAAGACTAGTAGAAGTTTTACTCTGTAATAAGATGGGAAATGATTGTGAAAATGTTTTGCCCTCTGGAGTCTGATGTCCATCTTGAGGCACAGCACCTAACAGAGGAATCGACCTTAAAAATGACTGTGCTTTTCTCCTTCCACAAAAAAGACAGGCCTTCCATATGCCCACTTTGTGTCTGAGAACAAATGGTCTTCAGTTGCCAGCTTTCTGGAGGTCGCAGAGCAAAATGCACCACACATCACCTGTCTCTCCCAGGTGAAGACAACGTGGTAACAGCAAATGAGAAAGCAACTGCTACCTGAAAGAGACTCATGCTGCGGAAGGAGCATTTCCAAAATGGATTTTTGGAAAGTGGAAATGTTCCCATACATACATGATTTTTTTAAACAAAAAAAGGCTGTTTGCCAGCAAAAAGTTTCGCAGGCATATCTGAAACCTCGAGAACAAAATTTTCCATTTTTTAAATCTTCCAAAGAATTTTAGAGAATTTATATGTTAAAAATTATTTTAAAAGGTAGTACCCTTTAATGACTTTTCAAGAAAAAATGCAACAAAGTTGAAAACTAACACAGAGCCATGTGTGGGGCTGGAAATTAAACACAGGGGCTTTGCCCCTGCAAAGGTTCACGGTTGCATTGTGGCATTCTTTTAAGGTAATAAAGCTATTGCGGTTTTCATAATCTGCCTGTCCTTTTTTCATAGAATCATCTGTAAACCTCATTTTGCCCACCCCTGTATTGTGGTTGATTACATGCTGCCACTGACCTGCTTCTTGAGTTTGGATCTCCCTACCCTTGGGAGCTGTCTTTAGCTACGGCAGCCCTGGAAACCAGCAAGCATTTATTTTGAATCTAAACCATACTCGCATAGTAGTATCATATCCCAAAGTGTCAGGCCAAGTTTTTAAAACCCTTGAAGTATATTTAACTACATAGCTTTTCCTAAAAATAATACTCACTTTATATTATTCTTTTAGTGAAGCACTTCAGGTTAAGTGTATCTATTTTAAATACTTAAATGCTTTTTTAATATGTTTTATAAGGCATATACTATCTTAGTACAATAGTACATGCAAATGTATATATAATGGAGGTACATGTTCATCTTTTTTCTTTTTTTCTTGTTGAGAGGAATGAGAAATTAACATTTTTAGAGTAGTCACCAGTAGGTATAGAGGTCAGCCTTGTCTCCCTAAGGAAATGTCTCACTTGAGATTTTGAGGATCTAGACATTTCTCATCAACCCTGTGCCTACTACCAGCTCTCCAGAGGGCTGGTGTCCTTGGGCTCTGCAGGCTGGGTCTTCTTCCTCAATTCTTTCTGTTCCTCTTCGCTCGTTTTCTAGGTGACCCCCAGGTTCCCACCGTGGAGTGTCCCGGCCGTGCATCCCACCAGGCACAGACACACTGGCTCCCTCTGCTCAGCCCTGTTGCTAACTGCCTGCTCCCTGGGCCACTTTTGTGAGCTCCACTCGGCTCATTATTATTCTGCCTATTTATTCCAGAGCAACATAGTTATAAAGCTATTAGTTCATTCCTCAGGCACCCAATCCCAGTCCGCACACTAATCTTTATTTATTTCATTGGCAACATTAAAACAACATTGCAAATAGCATTTTAAAGGAAAGAATGACTTGCAGTTCTAGTATACTAAGTCTCAATTTAATTCTTCTACGTTAAGATATAACCTATGACCATGCAAACCACCATACTAATGCAATAGATTTAATTTAATCTCGTCTACGTTCATCCGCTATATATATATATATTTTACACTACCTGTCTTAGCAGTTCTTTTCATTGGGAAGTAATGCATGCACAGGGCAAAGCATTCAGATAAGACACAAAGGACAGTGAGTGACAAGTCTTCTCAATTCAGACCCCACTGCCTAGTCCCTTCTACCAGCTGTACTCCAGGACCCCCGCTCTGCTACCAGTTTGGGGGTATCTTTCCAAGAGCCCTCTAAGCATAGTCAAGTTGCTGCATTATTGCTCTCTTACACAGGTGTGGACATGCTGTTCATATTATTCTGCATCTGAACTTTTTTCCAACTTAAAAACCTACCTTAGAGACTACTTCAGATCAGAAGAACATGTCACTTCTCTCATTCTTTTTAACAGCTGTATAATATTCCACTAAAGGGTTCTAATATGATTTATTTAACTGTCGTGTTTTTTGCTATGTCAGCAATTCTACCATAAATTTTACATTTACGTAAAGGGTACATCCCTGCAAATGGAATCCTCAAACAAATCCGGTTTTAAATTTTTTACTCATATTGCCAATTGTCTTACCCAAGAAGTTACACGAATTTGTATCCTCTCTGACGGTGCATGAAAGTGCTGTTTTCTCAGTGTCACCAATGCCCTAGGAATACTTCTAAAATACTGAATAACAATACACGCAAAATTCTGTGTTACCCTTTTTTACTCAACACACTCAAACACGTCCCACCTTGCTAAACAGTCGTGGCAGGCACAGTCGTCACTAATAGTGCAGGTAAGATGCTCACGCACGGTCCCCAGGGTTTCGGTACTATGCGTTCAACACCACGTTTGCAGTGCTTGTGACCCTAACTCCATTCTTCCTTCTGAGATGTGCTCTCGGGACAGACTTCCTGGAATGAAAGCGCTGTGTCAAGGGACATTTCACCGAGTTGCTTTCCACAAACGGTTTTACCGAAGTACACTCTCACCAAACATGTACAGGTGCCAGTGTACCGGGACCCTCAGGGCAGGATATTACAGGGTGGGGCAAGAGTAGGTTCACAGCTGTTCCTATGGAACAGAATACAATAATCAATAAATACTAACACAAGAATAAGCTGTGCTTCGCATATGCACAACTGTAAACCTACTTTTGCCCCACCCTGCATAATTTAAAGTTGCATTTAATAAATAGAAATATGGCCCCCTTCGTGGTTTACTTTGCATTTATTTTATCAGGAAGTTGGACCGTGCTCCCCTGGTTTTTCTCCCCTCTTTCTTTTTGCCTGCTGTCGGAACCGTCCGTTCTTGTCTCCACCCCCCGCCTGGTGGACTCCTGATCTCTCTGTGGCACTGGGAAGTGCACTCAGAGGTTACAGACCTCAGTCCTTGTGCCCTGCGTGATCAGTCTTTTAAAAGACTGTGGCTATTACTGTAAAGGAGTTTCGGCTGTTCCTGTGGGTGACTTTGTGGGTTTTTTCTTCTGTAATTTTTCACTGCTTCCCATCTCAGGACGTTACCATCTTCTCAGGCCTGACACTCTTCTACCCATCTTCTTGATTATATTTTAAATTTATCTCCATAATTTAAAATTTTAATTTAGCTGGGATCTGCCTTGATGTAGTAGTGTGGAAAATTTATATCTAATCTTTAATAAGTTGCTATGTAATTATCCCAAGACCATTTATTAATAACTCATTTTCCTTAATTTGTGAGGCTTGATTTATTGTGATACACACTTACATAGACACTCCTGTGCATATATTTCTATTTCTGAGTGTCCTACTTTTGTTCTATGTCTGTTTTTACACTCATCAATTGTATTTTGATCACGTTATAGCATCTAATAGTGCTAGCTCCCTCCTCCATGCCAGTGCTGAAATTTTTTCTAATATTACTTAAAACCCTTATCTATTAATTGTTCCAGATTATCTGGAGTTATGGCGTCGAGCTTTTAAGGCCATCCTGGGGGAAGACTGTCTTTTCTGGCGTGGGCCGTCCTTCCAGGCCCAGTTCAAGCGCCCTGCCAAAAGTCTGTTCTCCCAGCCTCCCCCCCCACTACCACCTAGAGCAGCTCTGACCTGCACACACACACCATCTATTTCCATGGGTGTGGCAGGCAGGACTCCCATCTCGTGCATGTCCCCAACACCCCCAGCCTGGGAACTTGGGGAGTTTCTCCCATGAGGAGTTTTATGTCATCGACACAGTGGTGGGCCTGGCCTGATCATAGGAGCCCTTTAACAGCAGAGCTGCTTCCTGAGGCTGCGAGTGGAAGGGGCGTCAGGGGCCCTGGACCCAGCTGACCTGGAGGAAAGCAAATACCCACAGCTGTGAGCTGATGATGGAAAGGTGCAAGCTCCAGGCGTTGAGATGGGTCAGTCTCTGGTCGACATCTGGCAGGAAAATGGGAAGTTCGGTCCTAAAGCTGCAAAGAACCGAACTCTGTCAACAACCAGTGAGCTCGGAAGAGGCCCCCAGCCCCAGCCAACATGGTGATGGCAGTCTTAAGAAATGCCGAGCAGAGAGCCCGCCACGTGGCCCTGCACATCTGACCTGCGGAGCTGTGGGCTCACAAAAGCTCTCCAGGCTACGCGTGTGGTCAGTTGTCACCCGGCAGGAGGAGGCTGATACAAGGTCGACACACAGTTTGGCACGGGGGTCGGTCTGCTGTCATTCGCTGACCCTTTCACACTTGTAGGCCTTGTCCCCTGCCATCAGATTGTAAACTCCCTGACAGTGAGACCAAGTCTGTTCTCTCTGCTGCCGCAGCCGCAGGGTCTGCCTCGCCCGGGGGACAGCGCTGGGTCCGGGAGGGCTTGCGGTTAAAGGGCGGGTGTAGAATCCAACTGCCTTGGCTTCCATCTCGGCTGGACCCCTCTGACCTTGGTTCCTTCATCTTTAAAATGGGAGCAAAATGCATCAGATACACAACCATTGTTACCAGCAGTTACTTCTGGAGGTGGGACATGATCATCACATTATGGGGATTAAATGAGATAATGTTTTTTAAGTACATTTTATTGATTATGCTGTTATAGTTGTCTCGTTTTTTCCTCCCTTGTATTTCCCTCCACCTTGCAACCCCCCCCCTCCCACCAGCATTCCCCCACCTTAGTTCATGTCCGGGGGTCATATATATAAGTTCTTTGGCTTCTACATTTCCTATGCTATTCTTAACTTCCCCCTATCTTCTACCTACCATTTATGCTTCTTATTCCCTGTATCTTTGCCCTCTCTCTCCCCACCCACTCCACTGATGATAACCCTCCATGTGATCTCCATTTCTGTGATTCTGTTCCTGTTCTAGTTGTTTGCTCAGTTTGTTTTTGTTTTTTGTTCAGTTGCTGATAGTTGTGAGTTTGTTGTCATTTTACTGTTCATAGTTTTGATCATTTTCTAAATGAGATAATGTTTATAACACTCAGTAGAGTTCCTGGTCCATGGTAAACTATACATGTTAGCTTATTGCTATTTTTGTAAGAAAATAGACTCTTTGAAGTGCTTCCCACAGTTCTGTATGTTCTATATGTGCTAAATTTGTTTGTACCACGTGACCCTGACCCTACATCCCTCCCTACATACACACACACACACACACACACACACATGCCCCTCTACATGCACCCACTGGCCATCCACCATGGTGGGTAAACTAAATCCAACTATTGGACTTGATTGATAAGCAGTTCTGTCTCCTGGGAGCTTGGAGTCAGGCCAGCGAGAGACCAAGCTGCTTCGCTGTTGGAGGTGAGGTGAAAGGTCGGGAATCACGTCCAGAGAGCCAGGGCCACCTGCCTCAAGTGACAAGAACAGACATCAAGAGGAAGCTGGTCCCTTTAGAGGAACACAGAGTGGACACGCAGGGAGGGGCAGGGGTGACAGACAACGTCCCCAGAGACAGAGGGCCTGGAGGGCAGCTTTCCGGGGCTCAGAACCCGCGGTTTCCAGCACCAGTTCCCACGGCGCCTAGCTGGGCTTGTTTCCACGAGATTTCCGTGTCCTGGAAAAGTATCTCTTGCAAACAGACACATTCTGGCCAAAGGCTGCTGGTGGGTGACAAATCAGTCAGATTCTAATGAGTCCTAGGACACCGCATGTGAGTGCTGACTCGCATGATGTGGAAGAAAATAAAATTGTCTCTCTTGGGTCTTTTCTCCTTTGAACTATCGGCACAGCTGAATTCCCGGTGACCTCTGGAGGGCACTCTCCGGTTAAGTTTATTCCACGCTAGTGCCGGCTGTGGGGGAGAGCTGTTCAGGAACAGGTGTTTGAACAAACAGCGAGCGAGCCACCGTGCTGGCAGCGCTCACGTAAGTTACGTCCCCATCACAGATTTTCCCAGCAATGGCAGATTGTTCTCCAGCGTTGTAACCTGTTCCTTCCACCGGTGTCGGACAAAACAAAAGCTCTCTTTTCTTTTCATTGGGATGGGAACCTGTTCGAGTTCAGTCAGCCCTTCTTTACTTGGAGACAATTAACTTTTTTATAGGCATGGACTCCTTTTTTTATTGGAAAAACAAAGGATTAAATATGGCAATGTTGTAGCACAGGGAACACGTCTGGTTGACAGGGGTCTGAATTACTTGTTTTCCTCTTCTCTCCTGGTGTGAGGTGTTTCCTGTCCCATATCTGTTGCCACCACATCCCCCGCATAATTAGGTTGGTTTCAAGCCAGGCTGATGGCTTCAAGGGAGTAGGAGCTGAAGTTGGGGAACGAAGTACTGCTGTACTGCTGGGGACAGCACATTGGGAGGGTAGGAATGAAGTTTCAGACCTTTTCAGGGCCTTCTGAGAGGTCTGAGAACAACTACTGGCCCATCTACATTAATTTTTTTCTTTACAAGATATTAGAAAAACCCTATTGATTAGATGCTGTCAATGGCAATAAAATTATTTCTCAAATATCCACATGAGCCATGTGTATTACATATACTCTTCTCATTTAATTCTTTTTTTTGTTGTTTTTCACAAATAGGCCTTTTTATTTGTCACCATTAAATGTCTGAATTTAAACAGATTCTTGGACTGGGGGCTCATATCCATCAGCTCGTTCAACTTTAGCGTCTGTCTCTTCCCCAGTAGCTTTTCCAGAACTGCTACCTTCACCATGAAGCTCCATGAGTTTTCCCAATTCAAACTTGGGCTTCTTCAGCATTTTGACTTTTCGAACAAAGACATCATGAAGTGCATAAATAGACTGGCAAGCCTTTTCTATGTCTTTCCCAATGCTATCTGGGATCAATTTATTGACCACTTCTTTCAAGTCATTTGTCTGCACCTCTCGGGTCATGATTTCCATCATCTTCTTCCGGATTTGGCGGACCTGCTAATGCTGAGCATAAGAGGTCTTCCGAATCTGATTGTTGCGTTTTTTAGTAAAACCAACACAGAATAGACGAAGCAAATACCCATCAGTCGTCTTGACATCAACATGAGCTTCAATCATGGTCTGCCATTTTTTGACCATGGAGCACATTTTGTCACGGGTAAGATCCTTGCCGTGGAAATTAGTCAGGCAGTTTTTGCCCTGAACATCCTCAGTAATCAGCTTGAATTTTCTAAATGCAACTTCATCATTCTGCAGGTCAGCTAGGCTTACTTCAAAGACACGGCCCTTCAGACCATCCGATGCGATTTTGGTTCCTTACGTTCTCGTGACTAGTGTTTTTCCTCTATTTCTTATATTGAACATGGCTGGTGCTTTCACATCATACCAATCTTTCTTAGAAAATGGATCAACCACTTTCTTCTTTGCTCCCTTTTTGCCGCCTTTCGTCAGGCGCTTGTTCTTGCCCACCGCCATTGTGCTGCTCAGAGAGCCAAAAGGGGCTCATTTAATTCTTATAACAACCTTATGATGTAAAAGGCAAGTGGTGTTATCTCCACGTAGAGATGAGGACATTTAGACTGAGAAAGATTAGGTAAACACACCTGCTGAGGAACAGAGCCTGGAACTGAGCCCAGGTTTACCTGTCTCCATGACCTGGTTGCTGGGTTTTTGTTTTGTTTTTTTTGTTGTTGGCTAGGATGCTCCGTCCATTCACACTCACACCACAAATGGAGTGTCTGTCCCAATAGAGAGCACCTTCACCCGAACTGGACAGCACATCTATTCCCTGATAAGAGGTACACAGTAATAATCTATAAGCAGCATCCTAGCCAGGGTACCTCAAGCTCCTTACTCATGACACTGCTGTCCCCACCCCTCTCCACTGTGGAAAGGAAGAATCGAAGATCAAGAAATCTGGTTCCAGACAGTTTCTTAGCCTTTCTACACTTTTATTTATGTAAGGATATCTGCTGTGTTTTAGCCCGGGCTCTGTGTAGGAGGGAAGCACTGGTGTACAAGACACACGGCACCCCTGCATTGACAGGGCTGCATCAGTGCCTTGGAAAACTGCCTCACCCTTGGGTAGGGTGATATGATTAATAATAATATGAAGTAATTTTTAAATACATTTTCTTGTCCTTTTTTTAAACACTTTACTCATTTAGTTTTAGAGACAGGGGAAGGGAGGGAGAAAGAGAGGGTGGAAACATAGATGCGAGAGAGAAACATCGATCGGTTGCCTCTTGTACAAGCCCTGACCAGGGACCAAACTGCAACCCTGGCATGTGCCCTGACTGGGAATCAAACCGGCGACCTTCCGCTTTGCGGGACAACACCCAGCCAACTGAGCCACTCCAGCTAGGGCAAACTTTTCTGTTTTATAATAGCTTTATTGAGATACAACTCACATATTATAAAATCTACCCTTTTAAAGTGTACAATGGAGAGTTAAATATCACTAATATCTACTTTTAGAACATTGCCATCCTTCCAAAAAGAAGCCCCATACCCATCACCAGTCATTCCCCATTTATCCCATCTCCTAGCCCCTAGCAACCACCAAGCTGCTATGGAGATTTGCCTACGCTAGACATTCCAGTGTGTACTTTTTGGTGACTGGCTTCTTTTACCTAGCCCAATGCCTTCAGTGTTCAGCTAGGTTGTAGCATGTTTTGGAAATTGCTAAATAGTATTCCATAATATGGACACATCACCTTTGTTTAACCACCCATCAATTGATGGACATTTGGGTTATTTCCACTTTCTGACTTTTACAAGGAATGCTGTGAACACCAGTGTACAAGTTTCTAGGTAGATAGATGTTCTCAGTTCTCCTGGCTTTGTGCCTAGGAACAGAACCGATTATCATATGGTAACTCTATGTGTGACTTTCTGAGGAGCTGCCAAACTGTCTCAAAGGGCTGTACTGCTTTACTTTCCCACACCAGTGTATCGGATTCTAACCACTCTACACCCTCACCAACAGTTATTCTCTTTGTTGTTACAGCTGTTCCGGTGGGTGTGAAGTGGTGTTTCATTGTGCTTTTGACTGGTATTCCCTATGACTCATAAAGTTGAACACCTCTCATGTGCTTTCGGCCATCTGAGTATCTTTGGAAGAATGTCTATTTAGATCCGTTGCCCATTTCTAAATTGTATCAGTGCCTGTGTTTGTTGTTGTTGGGTAGTAAGAGCTCTTTATATATTCTAAATACAAGTCCCTTATTGACTGTATGATTTGCAGGTATTTTCTCAGGTACCTAGCGATGTTAAACAGTTGTCACTGATTGTTTTCAACAAATGACCTAGGGATTGGGCTATTCTTGCAGAGTCAGCTCTGAACCAAACCAGATGAAGACAAGTCCTGAAAATGGAGCTTTTCAGAGAGCTGCCAGGTGGGACAAATACTGAGCGTTCTCTGGAAATGGGGCTTGGGAGAACCTCCCAACTTGCTCTGACCCAGCGGCGGCTGGCTGCTTGTTTCCACAGCTGCCATGGCTGTGAGGCTGTTGGTTTTCAAAGCTGTGTGGAGCTGTGGGGAAAGGGATGGGAACAGTGTAACTTAAAATGCCACCAAGCTACCTGGGCTTACTGAGATCCAGCCATTTTTCCTGAAAAAGTGCTTTTTAGACTACTTCAAGCCTTTAGTTAATTTCCAGAGTTCAGAAAAAGTTGCTTTTGATATTTTCTCCAGGGTTCTTGTTGCTTTTATGAAGAAATGGATTTTTGAAGGCCCTCATTCTATCATTCTAGAAGTGCTTTTTCCAACAAACTTTTAAAAAAAGTGTAACATACATATAGAAAAATGTACAGATCATGGGTTCAGTGAGTGAATTTTTATGTTAACCATCAACCAAATGAAGCAACGGAATTTTACTAATACCAAAGACCCCCCATACCCTTTACCAGCTATGCATACCCTCCAGTCAAAGTAAAGCAGTAGTGATGACTCCACAGTAACTTGCCTGTCCAGTACCTTCCTGGTTTTGCCATCATGGTTTTTTCCAACTGTTTGTTTGACTGCAGTTACTCAAATATCACCCCAAACAACTCCCTTAATGCATTTCATCTAACACCATCTTTATTTTACTTGTGAAATTTATTGGTTTTGATTTTCAACTTTTTTAACTAATTAAGCTTCTGGGGCACCCACTTATTTCTTTCCAGCTCCTCCTGCCTCCCCAAATTCTCCTATCATCCCAGCCATCCCCCCATCACTAAACCAGGCCCTGGAGGGTCGGCTGTAACTCTCCTCCATCCCTCTTTCCAGGACTTGCATTCACACTCAGTCACCAACATGGACATAGAAAGCTGAAGTCTCTTCAGGGTAAAGTGAGGTGGGTTTTCATGGGGCTTCTGCACAGTATCCAAACATTCCAATTTGTACAGAGAGAGGGATAGCTTCTCAGAGAGGCCTTTAGGAGAAGCATCATATTTTCCTGCAAATTTCTTTGCTTTCCCTGACCAAAGCTTCTCCAGCCAACTCAGAGCCACTGTGGCTCAGCTCACACTCACTATTTATATCCCAAAGTTGCTCCTCTTCAGGAATTGCCCCAGTGGGAAAGCCAGGGGGATGCCGAGCTTCCTGGGGACAATTTATGAGGTATGGGGACCCAGCTCCCTCTCAGTGTTTTTCATCATCCTGGATCATTAGCCAGTAGAAAAGGAGACGTTCTGATGGAAGATGAAATGAGATCTGTCCGTCACCGTGATAAGGACATTTAAAAGTAATTGCTTGGGAAGTGAAAAGGGGTCAAAGTGGTTGAACTTAATGGTACAAAGAATAACCAAGGGGTGAGAAAGCCTGTGAACCAAGTGAAAAGGTTGGACAAAGATAAAGGAGTTGAGATAACTCATGAAAATGATTAAAAACCAATTCTATCTTTATAAGGAAATGTCCTTCATAGTAGAGGTCAAGAGCGCTTTAAAAGAGGAGAGAGATCAAATTTCCAGCGTCTACACCAGTATGTGTACGTACACACTGCTTCGCGCCTCCTCTTTTCATGAGTGGTGAGTGCAATAGATATTACAAAATGTATGGTGGTTCCTTAAAAAACTAAACTAAAACTAAATGTAAAAATTGGAATTACCAGATGACCCAGCAATTTCGCTTCTGCGGTGCATCTTCAAAAGAATATAAAGCAGAAACTTAACATGTTATTTGCACACCAACGTTTGCAGCAGCGTCATTTTTAACAGCCAAAAGGTAGAAACAAGCCAAATATCCACTGATGGATGAATGGATAAACCAGGTGTGGCCTATACATGCCATGGGATAATAATCAGCTTTAAAAAGTGATTTTTACTAGTTTGCTAAGACTTCCCAGCACCACAGCCTGGATGGCTTAAAGAAAGAAACTTAATTTTCTCACAATTCTGGAGGCAAAAATTTGTCATCAACAGTAGAAAACAACTGAAAAAGTTTTCTTCTACCCCTTGATGCCTTCTCTAGAGGTGTCCAGGTCTGGAGAAGAATGTACTCAGAGCAACTGACCACCCCCTCCCCCAACCCCAATCCGACCCCCACTCCCATTTCTAGCTAACCACCAATTCCCAGGTTTTAAGATTTGGAATAAGACATGCTTATACTCTCCATTTGAAAATAACAGACCATCTTAGTCAAAGAAAACAATAGAGAGCTTCTGCTTAAAAAGGTTTCCAAAGTTTAACATGGCTGACTTAAAGACGGTAAGATATCAGCTTAAAGATGCAGTGGCAAAAAGTTTCTTGAATCTTTGGCCACCCTCCAAAAAAGTTTTTGAATTGTGCAACAGAAATAGAAGGCAGAGAAAGGGCTCTGAGCTGTGGCTTAATGATGATGCTTTGTGCACATCTTTCTGGTCCCCAGAACAGTTTGTGGTACTCATCCCCTGCAGATTTTTTTTTCCCATTTTGCTATTTCAAATGTAAAAGGTGGTGGGTGGCCTCAGCTTGTAGTGGGGGAAAAAAATGTTTTGTGCTTGGGAAATATATCTTTAAGAGGTTTATTTCATTCTGCTCAGAGTTGTTGTAATTAAGGAGTGATCAAAAGGAAATCAACCAGGACCCTTCTGGAATATTTGCTTTTCGGAAATGTTGACTGGTCATTTCACAGCTCTAATAGCCCAGGCAGGCAACCCCCCAGGCAGGCGGGCCCAACTCTCTTTGAGACAAAGGAAGAACGCTCCATGTGCTGTGATTCAAAGCAAGACAGTTCAGATCGTTTCTAGCTTGACTCCTTCCAGCGTACACAGTCCAAGGACAGCGCAGAAGAATGGTGGTCACTGCTGTGTACGCATCATCGATTTGATTGTTTGAGTGTGAGCCCAGTGGGAGTTATCCCTCAAATATCTTCTACACCGGGACTTGAACCCGCGACCTTTCTGCGCATGGGCCGACACTCCAACCAGCTGAGCCATCCAGCCAGGGCTCCTGCACCTTCTTGTCTGTGATGAGCTTCTCTCTACTGAATGTCTTTATCTTTTAACCTCACAGAACGTCAGAGTTCATCTAGCGACAGTTACAAAAAGTAGCTCCCCTTACCCTTTGCTCAAGAACGTCAGAGTTCATCTAGCAACAGTTACAAAAAGTAGCTCCCCTTACCCTTCAGTGATTTCTAAATCTGGTGTGTAACATTTTTATCAATGACTCAGGGGAAAAAAACAGAACTTCCTGGTCTTGGGTTGGGTTGGCATCTCTAACTGGAACAGCACGTCACCTGTAATGAAAGCTCAGTAAGTTTCTGCTGAAAAGAAATATTCCTCCTTCAAATGCGAGTCTCAGGTTTCCACGTTTTCTGGGGCTGGCCCTGCACCAGCCCCGTTATATCTGGCGGGAGCGTCAGCCATTGAGAATGGAGGCTTCCACCCCAGTGGGTCCAGATTTGGAGTTTCCATAACTGTCCACCTAAAAATAAGTAGAAGTATTATATGTTGTGTGCTTTTTCATGTGCTGTGTTTGCAAAAAGCCAGTCTGCGTTGGTGTTCCCAATTTACCCCTGTGATTTATGTTTTGAAATAGATTGAAATGGATCCTTACCAGAAAAAGAATAGCATGCCGCTGAGATTTGTGTAAGCGTTTCAGTCTTTTCTCCATAAACAAGTCGTAAGTTTATTGTTCCTGCAAAAACGAACATGGTTGTTGCCAACTGTCACAACTCAATCTAAATCCTTTCTCGTCAAGCCCCTCCGATGATGGTGGCACTCTATGACAAATGTGGAGGTGTAGACAAAGACTTTTAGATCACCTCCAGAAATTATGTTTGCAGAAGGGCCTCATCTATCCAGGATTATTGAAATAAAGCATGTAATTAATTCACTTTTTAATTCACTTTTGAAAGAAGAGGCCAGGCACATGTGACTTAATTCCCATGAATAAGAATACATCGTAATAATAATAATGATCTGCCTGTGATCTGCATTGCGACAAGAATCTATATGGCAATTTCGATTGCAAACAGAACTCACATGTTGGACCTGCCCTCAACACTCAGACTCTCTGTGTCTCTGGTGTGCCCTCCTGATGCGGAGCTATTCTCAGACACTCATCTTGCAGATGAGAAGGTCCAAGCCCCCTTAGAGGGTGAAGGGACTCCCTCTAGGTCTCCCAGAATAGCCTCCTGACTCGGGCTGGGGCCTTCTTCCCAGGGAACAGCAAACTCCTGCCTGCCAGCTGAGAATGGACTTTCCTTTTGTAAGGGTTGTAAAGAGAGTAAGACAGAGACCATACATGGCCCACAAACCCTGCAATACTTATGCTCTGGTCCCTCACAAAAAAGGTTTGTGGATCCCTGCCCTATACCATATGAGGTAAGATGTTCATGGCCTCACTCTGGGGCCAGTTTGTTTGGGATTGGCTGAGCTAAAGCTTGAGCTGCATTTCCCACGCCTTCACTGCACCGTGCTGGGTGGGTGAGGGCCATGGGAGGCCCTGGGCACACGCTTGGAATGTGTGAGTGAAGCAGCAGCTGTATTTGTGTGTGTTTGTGCACACATCCTCAGAAGGTTGTTGTAGGGTACTGGGCATCATTGTTGGATAATGCACCTTGTGGGGTGGCGTCCCAGGTCCTCCCCAGTGTCCTGGCACAGCTCCCCTGATACCCAGGCCAGGGCGTGTTCAGCTCCATGTTGAAGGACACCAGCAAAACCTTCCCAGTTGGAGGCTGAGGCAGGAGATGGCCCCTGTCCGCTCAGCTCACTCTTACACATTTCCACGGGCCTTCACTCTCCATCACTTGTGTATTTCCTTCCTGGTCACCTGCCCTCCTGACATTCAGGCCCCGCCAGTGAAGTGACAGCCTTAGTACACCAGCTCACGCTTCACCCAGATCCCAGTTGTGTGATGTCACATCCATCGTCACGTATGAGTCCTAGTGGATCTGCTTCCTGCTCAGCCCCTGACTGAAACTGTGGCTCAGAATAAGATGAGTAGGAAGGAGGAAGTAGGAAGGAGGAAGTAGGAAGTAGGAAGAAGAGCTAAAAAAGAAAACAAGAGTGCAAGAGAATGGTGTCTGTTAATTCTGGAAGCACAGGTAAAACATACAAAATTCTGCCAAAGGCTTCAATCTGTAAAAAATAAAATAATGTTAAAAATAATACTCTGCATTTCCAGACATTATGGTTGCCAGGTGTATTTAAGCTAGAAACCTGGGGGGTCAGGAATACTACCCAGAGGCTGGCGTGTGCCTGTGTCTCCAATAGCACAAGCCTCACGTCTGGAGTCACAGCCTGGAAGACTTTGATGGTCAATCCCGCTTTTCTGCTTCGTTAGAGAAAATAACCAAAATTCAAACAGGTAAACAGCCATGCAAGTGTGCAGGCGAGTTTCCTAAGACTTATCTGGAGGCTTTAATGTTAAAGTAAATTAAAGAGTCCAAAGGCAAACAAGTCGTCTCTGTTTTCTTCCCCGTCTATGGGTGTTCACTGGTTGAGTAGTACCGTGTCATTGTCAATGGGGCTATAAGACCTCCCTGCCACCTTCAAGTTGCAGCCGGGCATTTAGCCCAGCCCAGCCAGATGATTCCAGGCAGGGGCATTGCCAGGTGGTCAGGTCTGTGAACACAATCTGGACTCCTTGCTTAGTTGAACTCCAAGCCATTTGCTCCCAAGAGAGCCTCTTAACTTCCTCTGCCAAGCAATGTCTAGTGGTACCCAGTAGGGGTTGGGGGGCACACCTCTGTCTCCCACAGCCTCCCTGGGGGCTTCTCAGCACACCTTCCTCCTGCCCTCCAGGCCATGTGACCTGGGGGACCCCCAGGAGCTCTCACCAGGAAGAGCCTAGGCCCCAGCTCTGGAGGACAGGCAGCTTCCTCCTGCTCCTGCATCGTGACCAATAGCAGAAAAACAGAAAGGGCATCATTTTTGAGTTCCTTCGATTTGCTTTCAACTCCTTTATCTCCCGACCAAGGTCATCCTTGAAGACTAGCTCTGTTTACAGCAGGTACCGAATCTTAATTTATCATCGCTCTTCTCCTTGAAGAAGACTTCAGAGTTCAGAGCAAACGGTAAGACGAATGTCTGCCTTGGTGATCTTTCACCATTTCGTCTTTAGTGACGGCCATGGAAGAGAAGGGCGTTTGCCCGTAAGTAGTGAACCATCGTGCAAAGGGAACGCACAGCGAAGCAAAACACTTTGAGAGCTCATCGGTGGGGCTGTAGAGTAAATTATTGGAAAAACCTTGGGGTTAATGTTGATGCTCAAATTATGAGCAGATTTAAGATTAGAACTCAGGTCTTCTGCCCCCAAAACAGGGCTAATGGAACCTGAGCTTTTAGGTGGCAGGAAAGAATGTAATTTTTATTTTCAGGATGCTCATTTCATTCTGAAGGTTTCTTTGATGGAACTAAAAACTTGAAAGTTTAATTACAGTGGACCTTGAAAATGCCATGGCTGTTTGCTCCTCCCTACCCCTGACGCACCCAAGGACTGGTCATTTTCCAAGCCTTGTTTTGGTTTATTTTTGTAAAGCCTGTATTTGTTATCAAAATGGAAAATATTTTAAATGATACAAGCAGTGCATAGGCCTTTAAGGCATAAGGAAGAAAGTGCAGCTCACCTTAATCCCACCATGATCGCTAATCTCTGGTGCCTTTTCTTCTTAACTCACAGGCACACACACTCACACTCACGCACCCCTGCAAGAACGGTCTGGTTGGGCTACCTGTCCAAGGGCATGAACCTAATGAGTTCTGAGCCCACCACTTATGAAATGTGCAGCACTGGGCAATTTCATAGTCCCAGTCAGCCAAGGTTTCCTAACTCAAATGGAGACAAGAAGAACAATCCCTAACTCATAAGGTGACAGGAGATTAAATGCATGCAAAGGCTTATCACCGTGCCTGGCACTCCACAAGTAGTCAACAGATGTGAGCCATTATTAGTCTGTCACTCTCTCTGGTCACTTCAAAAAAGCATATTAACTCAACAAGCCTTTGGTAGCTTTGAAAAACCACCAGTTCTCATCCATTTCATCCCTGTCTTAGTGGGATTTGCATGTATTTGAACTCTTCCTCAGTGGTTAGATTCCTGAACCTGCAATTAGAGTCACTGTTAATAATAATGTCTGCGCATCCTGCTGCCTTGTGCCAGCACTACACGCGCCAGCTCATTTATAGCTCGTGACACCTCTGCGAGGCAACTGTCACTCTCCCAGTGACAGACAAGAGAATGCAGGTGGGCAAAGAAGAGCCGAGATCCAAACCCAGGTCTCTGTCTTCGCACTGGGCTACTCACCCTGACACAACCTAGTCCCCAATCCTGGCACCTACTTCTGGATGTACGGGGATGAGTCTGAAAGCAGCTTCCTGGCCAGGGTCCCATCGGTTCCTAATAGAGCTACAACTATCTGCTAGGCAAGGAAGGCACTCTGGACCAGAAGTCAGGAAACCTGGGTCCCTAGAACTTCCTGTATCCTTCTCATCACATTTTTTCCTCTATGGAGTGAGTATAATAATTACATATCTTCCCTTTCTATAACAGGGAATAAAGTTATAGTTCATTGAAAGCAATGGTGATATAATATGATGGAAGTTTTAAATAGTAAAAACATTACTTGCCTCTCTAACACCATGGCTATTTTCAGTGATGTTGTGACTGAGGCCATTCAAAGTGTTTCTCCCCCTTGAGGCATTAACAACTCTTTCTTGATCTCACTAATGTCCTTCTTTTCTCCCTAACCAGCCCACCCAGGGAGCATCCATGCCTTGCCGTACCTTGTTGGCTACCCTGGTCCCCTCTCTGAGCCTTACCCACTGTCTCTCACTTGCAACCCGTTACTCTCCATGAAAACTGAAAGTAATCACAGGGCTAGTTTCTCTCACAGCCTCCCCACCACCAGGCATGCGTTTATAAATGGGTTACACTCTCCACTTCTTGGGGTGGTGTTGGTGTACCCTCTGCATGGCACTATTTGTAAAGAGTGTGGTTGAGGTGGCCCCAGGCTGCAGAGAAAAATTCAGTCTTTTCCTTTGTGAGAAAATTGTTTGGAGCTTTATCTGGTCCTTTGCTTTTCCCAGCTGGGACCTTCCTCCGCTGATGGGAAGCAGCGGTGGACCAGATCTGAACTGGGGTTAAGGTTCCAGTGTTGCTTTTCTAGAAGGATTGCTTAGAGTTAGAGAGCCTGGGCAATCAGAAGGAGAAATCTGATCCTTGAGGTCAATTTGGAAGAATTGGGGAATGACTTACTAGCCATTCAATGTTTCCTCAGTGTGGCTTCACTGACTGGCAAAGAGGAGATGTTTTGATACATCATCGTAAGACGGAGCGAGCCACGTGAAGCATCCGCTGAATGGTAATTGCTTGGGAAGAGAGAAAGGGTCAAAGTGGCTGAACCTAATGATGCAAAGACTGATCACGGGAAGAGAATTATAAACCGAGTGAGAAAGGTTAGGCAGAGATGAGGGAATCCCAGTGAGCTATAGAGAAGATGATTAAGGACCCGTCCTTGAAGAAGACATCCATCAGAGTGAGAAACAGAGCACCGAGGATGTTTTCAAGGGGTCCACCTTTTAACAGTGTCTATATGTTTTGTTTTCTGTACAATTATTTACCTGAATATAGATGTGATTGTTATGAAAACTGAGTAGCAAGTACAAACTAGAGAGGTCAGATTTAGAAAAAAAAATTCCCATGTGTTATTTGAGACATACTTAGGCTAAAAAAGTATTCTTTTTTCCACCTAAAACTCGGATTTAACCGAGTGTCCTATATTTTATCTGGTGATGTTGGTACAAGCCTATGGAGGGAAGGGTGCCGGCCCCTGGTAGATGAAGACCCCCGGGGAAAGGAGGAGTTCCTGCGGTCCCACCCTGCTTCAGCTCTCCTCAGAGTCCGTGAAGGCCCTTCCCGGGAACGTCGTGCTCACTAACATACAGCCAGCTGGCAGGGCTGAGGTGTGGGCCAGGCCCAGAGGCAGGCAGTGGCTGCAATGGCCAAGTCCCAGTTCTCAGGGGTAGATCAGCGCAAAGACCTCGTGGGCTGGGAGAAGTTCCTTTAGTCCAGAGAACAGGGCAGGGGGAGGGTGGAACAGGAGCTGGAGGACCTGGTGCAGGCCAGAGAGCCAGAGACAGGACGAGGGCGTGGATCTGTAACACTCCCACGTTAGGTTCTTGAAGAGACAACACCCATCACCGTGTGGCAGTTGGCAGGAACACCTGTGAGTGGGATTAAGGCTGCAGATTGGCTGCCAGGGCGGTCGGTCACCCTGAAAGCAAGTCCCAGCGCCTGCCGTGCGGAGAGTGGGCCTCAGGGCGCAGGCACAGCAACTGTCCCGCAGCCTGCTTCTGTCATTTGGTGCCATCTCAGCCGCCTTCTCCTTGTTCTCAGCCTGCTGTAGGAACCCTCCTGGCACGTGCACTCTGAGGAGCACGCAACAGCACTCTGTGGGAAGAATCACCTGACTTTATTGTCAGGCCCAGGGGCAGGATCCTCCAGTAACTGGGGGGACCCGGGCCCACTCTGAGGTGTTAGGGAGCTGGCCTCTCTGGATTCTTACAGCTCAGCCGGACAGCGGCGTGCACTGTCTAACCAGCCCAACGTCTCTGTTCCACAAAGAAACAGATATTCCTCCCCTCCACTCGGCTGACCACAGAACCCGTGGTGCGGGCCAGGGCATTGGCACTTCCGGTGTCTGCTGCGGCCGCCTCTGTCCCTGCAGCGGGCGGACTCTCAGGATCCCACCCCCCAACCCGACATCAGGGCACGGCCCCTCCTGCGTGGATTGCGGTTGGCATCACTCGATAGTCAATATCAAAATATTTTAAAATAAATTTCAGACAATGTAAAGAGTGGATAGGGACTTTCCGTGCAAGAAGACAGACATCACAGAGCTCACGTGTGAATTAACACTTTCTTGGCTGGTGTGAGTTAATCCCATGTAAGTAGACCTCAGGGAACCTCAGTGTCAGAAATTCTCTCACATTAAGGGCCACAGGAGTGGCTTGCTTTCTTCACTGGCACAATGAAGATAATAATAGCATCTGCCACCTGGCTTGAGGGGACGATTCAAAGAGAATACATACAAGAGCTTGGCCCGATACCTGGTACATAGTAAATATCCCGTAAACATTAGCTGTGATTGCTTGTCCTGTTATTATTTTTTTAATGCCAAGGTAGTAATAGTTGTTTTCCCAGTGCCTAAACTAATATCTGGTTCATAGTAAGCACTCAGTAAGTATAGTTGCGGGAATGAATGCATTTGGAAGTCTACTTATTTATACTCATTATTTCAACAAATATTCATGGGGCACCCACATGTACCAGGCATGATGCTAGGCCCCGGGAATAAAATAGTAAACAAGGCCACATAACCTTACCCCCACAGGGTTTAGTCTAGAAGTGTAAGCAGACAAGTGAATGGACAATGGGGATGCTTTGGTAGCACCAAGGAGGGCCCCGGATATATTCCAGGGGAGGCTCAGGGTGAGACCCCTGGAGAAGCTGATGTCTGAGCTGAGTCCAGCATGAGGAGTAGGGATTAGCCAGGTGAAGGTGGTTACAGTGAGGGGTATAATCCCAGGCTGGATGTACTCCTGGGCCCAAGGCAGGAAAGAGTCTGTCTGGTTCTCACAGGTTCTACGCAGGTAATTCAGTTCAGGATATCTCCCAGAGAAGCTTAAAGATGACTGGAAACTACAGTTTAGTTTTAAAATTTCTCATATACAAGCACACAAAAATCTCTCAAGTATTCTGACTGTAAAAGATGGAAAGGGAAGCAGATGTTGCCACCAAGTCTGGAGAAGGGGAGATGGAAAGAATTGTGTCCCCTCTCCCTCTCCTCGAGTGTGTTAAAGTCATTAATGCTATCTGTAGGCTTTTATTCCTGGGTTTCCAATCTTACAAGTGATCTTACTAAACCTGTCAAAACATCAAGTATTAACTGCATATTCTTTTTGCTTCCACTGTGTTTCTTAATTTGCATTCTTGATGACAGTTCATTTGACTGGGCTCCAGGGTGTGTGTGTGATTGCTGCAGGGATGCATGGTGGACGTGGGAAGAGAGACTGAACAAATTCTTCCATGGCCTTCTGGTTCTTTCACTGTCTCATTCTTTGGAGTGGGCATTAGATTCAGATAAAGGAACATTTGCAGAGTAATAAATAGCCTGTCACTTGGGAGGAGTGACCAGTGAGGAGAAGCTGGCCTTTAAGTTCTCCTAGGACCAACTTTGACATCACTTTCCTTGGGCTCAGGCCCCCAGGAGCCGACTGGTTCTTTTACAGAACTCCTGTCATTGGACGTGGATATTGGAAAGTTTGGTTCCAGGTTAATCAGCTCCCACCCAAACCCCTGCCATGAGGAGACCACACCCTCAGGTCAGCTGTTGACTAGCAAAATATCTTAGGATTCATACATTCACGCGCCCATTTACACATAGGTTTACTCAACAAAGGTTTACTAGACACCTACCATGAGCACAGTACTGTAAAAAATAAAGAAAGGGAGGAAAACGGGAACTTGTGTTTTTGGTAAAAAATAACAGCAGGGTTTCTCAGCCCCAGTGATATTGCTATTGGCATTTTGGATGGGATAATCCTTTGTTGGGGGGGCCTGTCCTGTGCTTTCTAGGATGTTTAGCCGCACAGCTGGCTGTCTACCTGCTATGCTACATGCTGGTAGCTCCCCTCCCCACAGCTGTGACTACCAAAAATGTACGCGGACATTGTCAAATGCCCCTTGGGGGGTCATAATAGCTGGTGGTTGAGAATCACTGGCCTGCAGTGCCAGGTGTCATCCTAGACACTTCATTTACATTTTCTCATTCAATTTTCCCTCCCCAATTAGCCCTTAAGGAATATGGTTTGGATATGAGAACAGGAAATGTTGAATGACTTGCCCAGAGTCCCATGGGTAATAATGATGGGATTTAGACTTTAAATCTAGGTCTTTCTTATCCCACTACAGCCCCAGGCTGCCATTCAACACTCAGTCCTAACCCCCAAGGAACTCAAGATCTGGTTGGAGAGAGGTGAGGTGAGCTGAGTAAGTCACAGTTGTGTTCACGGGAGAAGAGGGGGCATGAGCACTCAGGAGAGAGAGGTGACAGTGGGCTGGGGAGCTCAGGGAACATGACCTGCAGAAATCAGAAAGTTCTTTGAATATTTGTGTGTAATCCTTGGACTGGGGCAGTCATTTTGTATGAAGGAGCCGCAGGAGGCAAGATTTGTATGGGTAGCATCAGAGAGCAGTTCAGGTCAAGTGTTACAGATGGGATCTGTTTAAGGTCCAGCTTCTCTGCTGACGAGTTATATGACCGTGAGCTAGCTAGGAAATTTTTCAGCCCAGTTTTGTTGCCGGTAAAATGGATTGATAATAATAGTAAACGTTCTTAAGATTGTAATCAGGATATGAATTGATACATAAAGGACTTAGAAGAAGACTCAGCATCCAGTGAGTTCTCAATAGATGCTTGCTACTTAGTACTTGATGCTGTGAGACTTCAAAAAGAGTTGAGAATCTGTCATGTACATGGTGGAAGCTTTCAAATCCAGGCCTGCAAAGATGGTCCACAGGTACTGCAGTCCCCTTTCCTGTGTCCATGGCAAGATTACAAATTGGTATCTTTCGGTCAGACACCAGTCTCTGGTTCCATCAGCTGTTTCCAGAGTACCAGCATCAAATGGTCCAACCCCTGGGTGGGAGCTTTGGGTCTGAAGCACTAAAGAGCCTCTTTCCAACAGAGATTCATAGGGGGAAAGAGGCAGCCTGGGCATCTGTTCAGACACTCATTCACTCGATCATCGTTTACCAGATACCTTTTTTATTCTGGGCCTCATGTTTTTATTAACTACATCTGGAACACCAGTAAGTCACCACCCTGCCCATGTGTTGGCTGAAAGTTTATGGTAGAATTGTCATTGTTTGGTTTTAAGACAATTCAAAGTTATTTCTGTGGCTCGGGTTAAAATCTTGAGGTTTCTTCCCGTGCTTGCTTGGTATCACTGCTGGCCTTTGTATGTATTTATAGAGATCTGTTAGGCCCTGGATGTGGTTGGGGATCTCCTGGGAATTTCCTCTTTCTTCCTCTCTCCAGCTTTTATAGCTACATAAGGTTTAAATCTGTTAGCAAACACTTGGATAATTATGCCCCTCTCTGTTTATAGACTCGGGATAAATTGTCCTAATGGGAAAATATCTGTCCTTTGGAGTAATTTGCATCAAGGCTTTTAATTTTTTGTTTGTGTGTGGCTCGTTTGCCTTTCTAAAAATCATTTTGATGTCTGTTTCACTCATGAATCATCTATTGTTGATATACAACAGCACTCAATAAACCCTATTACAGATCTTTCCTTGATCTGAAAGTAGTTGACTTTGGAAAAACATGTGACCTATACATATGCTTTCTCATGGATGCTGAATTAGAGGAAACAGTTGGATTCTGAGACTCTTAGGGAACACCTGATAAGAGGCCTTTAGAAATGACCCACCAGAGCCTTGACAACCAGCACGCTGGAGAAACTCAACTTAATTCAGTCTCAAAGCATCACAGTTATAATGCATTTGTAGTTGTTCAATACTCATAGAAGACCTACTATGTGCAAGGTTAGAGTAGAGATGAACAGCCAAGTGTTTCTAATTAATAAAATACACGTGAACCTTGATTGGATTCTTCAGCTTTGTGGGAGATAACAGTGCATGCTTTTGGTCAGAAGGCAAAGTCAGCCCTTCCTCCCTCTGTTACGCTGGAAGAACTACTGCATTCCTCAGGCAGTGGAAATCTGTGGAAGGCCTGGCTTTTGATCATTTGGTGTCACCGAGCACGAGTGCTTCTTTTCGCGGTGTTTCTTCCCTCCTAAGAGCTGAAAGTAGTCAATGTTGGGAGGCAGTGATGTGAGGTTGAGCACACCCTTTGAGGCAGACTAAATAGGTTTGAATTGGGATTGCACCACTTACTGCCTGAATTACTTAACCTTGTTGTGACTCAGTATCCACGGGTTAGAATAAGGCTAATAATTATTACCACTTCGCAGGGCTACTGCAAAAAAAAAAAAAATAAAGAGAGAAGTAACCTACATAGTTAGCACAGTGCCCAACATAATTATAGCAAGAGCTTAATAATTCATAGCTATTATTATTATCATTATCATCAACTACTATATGTGTGCCAACAAAACAAAAAAGCAATGCTGCCTACACACAGAAACTACGTAGAAGAGTGAATCCATAAAATATACTCATCATCTACTCAGGGCCTGAAGTTGGACAGACTCTAACAGTACCCATCCCGATAAACAAAGATCCAATGAGATGTGGGTGCATGTTTGTGTGTAGCCCTGTAACCTCATGGCACGTTGTGTGTGAATTAGGGAACGTGGGCACTCAGGATCTTTGCTCCCGCATTCAGTGGAGAAATGAGGAACCCTGTAGCTCTAGAAGGGGGTGAAAGACAGTCTCCAGCCCGGCTTCTGCCTAACCATGCAAGACTATCACTTACAGTGGAGTCCAATGGGTGAAGATCTCACTCACAGTCATGTCAATGTCAAGTCAGTTACCGTTACACCAAGCAAGTGCTCTTTATGTCTGACCCAAATTTCAGTCTTGCTTTTGAGTTCCTTACCTCTTCTGTCTTCTGTCGAGATGAGGAACAGCTGGTCGGCATCCTCTTTCTAATAACCCTTCAAATGGGAGACGGTTACATTTGCCTTTAAGCACTTTTTTACTGTAGACTAAACAACTCCAAATCCTTTAACCTTCCCCTAGGTTCTATTTTCTGTCTCTTTAATCATTTAGGTTCTCCTTTGGAACCTTTCCAATGTCTCCACATCTCCCTTAAAATAAGAGGCCTCAGGCTGGACATACCCCCTAAGAAGAGTCTGCTGCCAAATTCTTTTTTGTGGGAAAGGCACCTCCCTTTTACATCAAACTCCCACTCACGAGAATTCACCCCAGTATCCTGTAGCCTCTTTCTTATCAGTACACAGGCAGATTCCTGGTATAGTAGCTGCATGGTCTGCGGTGATCCTCAGTCTTCGTCAGGTTTTCTCGACTCTAGCCATTAAACCCATTTGTGCCTGTCCTATTGACTGACCATCACCCCCCAGGATGCTGCTTCTGACACCAGCCACCAATGCTGAACTCTAAACTGTTTTTAATGAGCCATTTCCTTCATGTGTTTGAATCCACTTTGGATTCTCCTGACATATCGACAGTTCCTACACAAATTAATTTTATCATTAGACTCTGGGTGTGCTTATAGCAATTTGAGGTATTATTTAAACCAGACCCAGTATAAAACCGGAGGCCACGTTTTAAGCACCCCTTTGTTTGCTGAACCATTCATTGATCTCTTTTCCAGGCAGCAGTGAGACCCGGTGAGGAAAAAGGCAGACCGGCTCGTATCTTTCTGGCCTGCTGATGAGAATGTCATATGCATTCAAGGCTTTCCTGAAATTAAGATCTTCTACAGATGTGGTTACATTTTAATTCCCAGCACATAAGCACCCTAAACTGAATTTAGGCAACAAAGTTGGTGGGGGAAGGGGGAATATTTATTTGCATATGCTTAAAATCATGGATTTACTTTAAACATCACCGGTTTGCACATCATCAATTGCATTCCAGATTGAAGGAGGAGGAAAAGTTAGACGTAAAGCGTGAAGAAACTGTCGGTGGAGAAAGCAGTGAGGAAGAAAAGGAGCACTTCTGAAATTATTAGAAAATCATTCAATTTGAACTTAACCCCCATAAAACCTAGATGCCCAGATGCTTCATAAGAAACATATTAATGACTTCATCAGGACTGCCGGTTCAGGGCAGAAAAGAGGAAAAACGGAATGGGGGTGGGGGGGGCCTAACACTCACTGAGACCCTCTGCTCTTTGTAAGGCAGACCCTTTCTACTCGAGATTTTTGATACACTTGGGCCTTTCTGCTGTCATCAGCCTACCTTGCTTTGCCCCAGGAATTGGAGAATTTTGAGGACTGGCTTGCAGAGCTTGTTCTCACTGGGCACATGTAGTGTCCGCCTAACTGCACGTGTCAGTGTTGGCTGCAACACCCACACCTCTTTGAGATACACTTCATCCGGGGGTTTTGTTTCCTCCCAGTACTTCCTAAGGAGGACTGTCACAGCTTGATTCCTGCCTGTTTCCCAGTTTGCTCTTGTGCCAACCTGAACGAAGCAACTGGGGGTAATTCCAGGACTGATGATTATGATGATTACTTACCAGGCGCTCTGCAGGCTGCTTCTGAGAGAGGGCAGGTGGCCAGGTGGCCAGGCGGGTCCTGACATGGGTTGGCCCCTCCCAGGCTCTAATTACCCACTCTGAGGGCAGTAATGGGACTGGGACCTGAAGCCTTCTTTTGCCTCTTCCTTTATAATTAATTGCTTCAAATTCCACCAGATCTGTCCGCTGCAAAGCTAATTTACTTCCAGGGGCTGCTGGATGCCTGGTAGGAGAACCATGGCTTAGAGGCATAGAGTTGGGAAATGAGACAAGGCAAGATTCTTGCATGAACCCCAAGGAATGGGGTGAGTGTGTGCACCTGTCTGCAGGTCCCAGAGGGCGCAGGGCTTCAGTTTGTGCCATTCAGCCTGGGGAGGTCTCTTCACCTCTAGCCCCGCCCACCCCCACCCCCCAGCTCCAGCCTGGATCCCTCCCCGAAGCCAGGTGAAAATGCGTTGTGAGTACAAGTCCCTTAATGGCCTGAGGTTTGGCTCAGCAATGCTTTTACTTTTCAACAAGTGTTAAAGTAGAAAAATGGAACGAAATAGTGTTGAAGTTTCGAAAAGCAACCTCCCCGCGCAGTGAAATGTGGGGCAATTCCTCCCCTCTCTGCCTGTCCCCCACCCACCGCAGCTCTAAGAAAAGCAAACACTCTTTTCCTGTCTTATTTGTCTTCCCATTAATATAAGACAGGAAGCCCTCAGTGGGTGTGATGTAAACAATCGAGCCCGAGGGTCGGGCTTCCTCATCAGTTTGCAGCTGGAGGGATGGCTGCGCGGCCCAGGCCCATTCATGCCTCTCGGGGGGGGGGGGGGGGG